>MCJB01020461.1:128309-154269 GCA_002018475.1 Nicotiana obtusifolia
CCCCCCTTTTGTGTGGCATTGAAGTATAAAACATCAATTGGTATCAGAACAGGTTATCCTTGAAGAAGATAGCACATTCGAAAAAGATCAAGATAGGTGCACTACCTGAAAACTGTAAAGAGCAGTCCACCACTAGGCCGCCACTACCCAATGATCACTGTTATTCTTTGTGGAAGGAGAGAAGATCACTTGCAGATGACTGATGGATGCTTTAAAATGTGATAAAAAGAACCACATGATCAAGAACTGTATTATGTGGGGAAGTCGAGTGGAAGAGGGAGAGATCTAAAAGAAGAAACAGAAAGAAGCAACAGGTTCATGACAAAAATAACTACAACAAAAGGACATCCAAAGCAATGGTTGCTACTTGGGAAGATAGTTCAGATGAGTGCTTTGTTTGCTACTTGGAAAGATAGTTCAGATGAGAACAATGATGGTTATGATGATGATGCTGAACGAGCTCTTATAGCAAATCGAGAATCTGAACATGATAACACTGGTCACTTTATAAGTGAATGCACTGCAAAAGAGAAGGCAAGTCAAAAGGACAACAATTTTGTTCTAGGGAAATGTAGGCTGCCAAGTTGGGCTAAAAAGAATGTGATTTATCCTTTTGCCTATAGAAAGGGACCCAAACTAGTTTGGGTTCCTAAGACTAACCCCTGATTTCTTTTTGTAGGTCCAAATGAAGGGGAGAAACCAAATACGGTACATGGATAGTGGCTGCTCAAAGCACATGAGAGGAAGCAAGAACGAGTTCCTTTCAGTTGAGGACCTTAAAGGAGGTAATGTCTCCCTTGGAAATGGAAATAAAGGTGAGATCATTGGGGTTGGAAAGGTAGGTAAGACTCATTCTCACTCTATTGAAAAAGTCTACTTGATAGATGGACTGAAGTACAGTCTAACAAGTGTATCACAATCATGTGATAGAGGTAACATGGTAGCCTTCACCTTTACAAAATGCTTTGTGATTAATCTTACCACTGACAAGATAGTTTTGTAAGGAAAAAGAGTGAACAACATATATGTTGTGGATTTGTCCACACTTTCAAATAATTAACTCGCTTAAGTGTGTTGGATAATGATCCCTCCTTTGGCACAGAAGACTTGGACATGCTAGTCTAAGCCAATTCACAAACTAGTCTTCAAGGACTTGGTGATAGGGCTGCCTAACATTAAGTTCAAGGAAGATAAAGTTTGTGAGGCTTGTGTAAGGAGGAAGCATGTAAGATCCTCTTTTAAAAGCAAGAAAATGATAAGTACTATCAGGACGATGGAACTAGTCCATATGGATCTTTGTGGACCAATGAGAATATTGAGCAGAGGTGGTAAGAGATATGTCGTGGTGCTTGTTGATGATTACTCTAAGTTTACTTGGACACTATTTTTAACATCTAAAGATGAAGCATTTGACATGTTCACTTCATTTGTTAGAAAAACTCAGAAACAAAACTGGTAATCAACTTGCATCAATTAGGTCTGATCATGGTACTGAATTTGAAAATTCTAAATTTGCAGAATTTACTGATGAGCATGCCATAGATCATAATTTATTTGTTCCTAAGACTCCACAACAAAATGAAGTAGTTGAAAGAAAGAACATGGAATTGGAGGAAATGGCTAGGACTACGCTACTTGCTAGTAAATTACCCTAAAGCTTCTAGGCAAAAGCTGTGAACATTGCATGCTACATCATAAATAGGTGCATGACTAAACCTCTTGTTGAGAAGACTCCCTAGATGCTTAGGACAATTTGGATGCTAGTGTTTTGTGCACAATAATGAAAAAGACTCCCTAGATAAGTTTGAACTAGAAGTGATGAGGGAGTATTCTTGGGATATTTTCACATAGTAAAGCTTATAAAATATATAACAAAAGAACTATGTGTGTAGAAGAAAGCGTGCGTGTTGTTTTTGAAACTAACATTCTTTTTGAGAGGCAAGAACAAGATGATAAAGAGATTATACTGAAAAGAAACTCAAATGATGAAGCCACAGTCCAGCCTAAAGCTGCATCACAGGAAGGAACAAGTGATGCAACATGTCCTTCCACTCAGGGCAACCTGACAGGGGGAACTGACTAGAGAGGAACTGATCCTCAAACCTCGAGGGAACCTGTCCATGAACCTACTCCTCAGTAACAAAACCAGGAAGGAATATTCAAAGAAATTGACACTCCTATTGCAACATCCACGAAATTGAATTTGGATGAACCTGGTTCATCTGTTGATAAGAAGATGTATAGGGGAATGATTGGCTCTTTGTTATATCTCACTGCTAGTAGACTTGACATTATTTTCACTGTAGGCCTTTGTGAT
Source organism: Nicotiana obtusifolia (assembly GCA_002018475.1). Lineage (NCBI taxonomy): Eukaryota > Viridiplantae > Streptophyta > Magnoliopsida > Solanales > Solanaceae > Nicotiana > Nicotiana obtusifolia. Next base: position 130,627 of record MCJB01020461.1, read on the forward strand.
TTGTCTCACTTGAAGGTTATCAAGAGGATCTTGAGATACCCAAAAGGTAGTACTTTTGATTTAGTGGGATATGTTGATGTTGATTATGCAAGTTTTCTTGTAGATAGAAAGAACACCTCATGTATCGCACATTTTCTTGGCTCATGTCTTGTGTCTTGAGCCACCAAAAAGCAAAATTTTATGGCCTTATCTACTGCTGAAGCTGAGTATGTTGTTGCTGCCTCATGTTATGCTCAATTGTTGTGGATCAAACAGCAATTAGTGGACTTTGGAATTGATCTAGGTTGTATCTCCATTTTTTGTGATAACACCAGTATAATTAGTATGACCAAGAACTCAGTTCATCAAAAAAGAACTAAGCACATAGATGTTAGACATCACTTTTTGAGGGACAACTATGAAAAATGTTTGATCACTGTGGAATTTTGTGCTACTGACATTCAAATAGCTGACATCTTCACAAAAGCTCTAAGTAGAGATCACTTTTAAAGGAACATGTTAGAATTAGGGATGATTAAGATCACCTAAAACGAACTAGTTCTAACTCAAAAAAATTGGTTAGAGAAATTGTGAATTTTTGTAAATAATTAGATTAGATTTTGCCCCAGTCTCATACTTTCATCAGTATACTCTTGTGCCATGTGCTAATGACTCATTAATCTCTAACGATATTATTTCTATTTTCTTGAAAAATTCAGATTTACACAAGAGATTTCTCAGTGAAGAACCTGGTTCATCAAGATTACTTGGTACGTACTCTCCACTCTGCATATTTTGAAATAATTATATTTGGATTATGATCAAGAGGAAAGTCTTATTCAGTCCTAAACTCCTAGACCTTATCAGTTATAAAATAATTACGAATGTTTATCACCTAATTATAGTTATGCGATATGAATTTTTATTTTAATTCTTAGTTATTTAATTATTTAATTTGGCATAAACATCCAATACAACTATTAGTATATAGGAATTTATTCCCTTCTTTTCAAAAAGAATGTAACTATTACTCTTTGGGGAGTCAAACAAAATTTTCTTTGATTATATTTTCTGTAAATACTTTTTTAAATATTTTGAATCGTTAACTATTATGACTTATATGCTTTTTATATATTTTTAAATATATAAATTATTTTTTAAAAATTTAATTATTCCATTGTGGAAGACACAATTTTTTCTGAAGAATTCGCCATGATATACCTGATCCATGCATAATATCATGAAAAATGGATACAAATTTTTGACTGCTACTTAGTATTGGCAATAGGTCTGAAAAAGTATCTAAAAATATCAAATTTAGATATTTGTATCCTGTCGAAGTAAGGAACCATGGCATATATGTTTGGAATAGATTCCATTTTGAGAGAGTTGAAAAAGCACTATCTCGTTGAAAGGTTCTATACATCTGCCCTTTCTCAACGCATTTCTTTAGACAAAGACTCCGTTTTTTCCTCTTTTCGGATGATAAATCTTTCTCAGAACATGGAGTGTGAATCAAACCCATGTTTGAATTGAAATTGAGATACTGATGCAAGTTCTTCCCTTCTGAATCAGATAGATTCATATCTGAAAGAGGTTAATTTATATTCAAATTCACATTGAAAATTAGTCAATTGCCCCGAAAGGATTCAAATAAAAAGCGAAATACATAAAGCGGCCCTTTAAATTGTCCTCAACGATCAACTGAACACACCTGAGTCATTTTTCATTTTAACGCTTCAGTTGGCTGTTAAGTATGTCAAGCAAACACCCAAGTACAACAGACCATATGCGTGAGTTGCACTTGCCAATGACATGTCAAATGGACCAATCAAAAAATGACACGTGTAATTTTACCATAAAAATTTGACACATGTGATTAACAAAACCTTCTTTACCATCTCCTCTCTCATTTTGATATAGCTGCTGCCGGCTCCTCTCTCCCTCCATTTTTGCCGATCCATCGCCACCAATCGTCGCCTCCGGAGGTGATGACCGCCTAGGCGGCGAACTCCCCTTCAATCACAACCACCCTTTACCCTTCCCCCCTCTCCCGATCACTGTTCTGTCGAAGCAGAACCCTCGCCGGTGAGATCTACAAAATCGGTGACCCCATTAAAGCCGGTCGACCTTAGATAGAGACTTTAGATATATCCAGATTTGGCTGAAGATATGCTTTTGCGTCATGTTTGTGGACTGTTTTTCACGAGTCTGCCCAGATCTACGTTTTTCCAGCGACCCCCTTGCTTATGTCCTTTTTACTGCTCTATATGTTCCCTTCCATTGATAATTAAGAATCAATTCCCACAAATTGATGATACACTGAAACTAACAAATTGATAATTGATATTTAAAAAACTGAATCTTGAACAAAAACTCCATCATAAATTCTCTTCTTTTGTAATTATGTTCAACCAGTTAGTATATGTTAAATTGTATACTGCAGTGAAGGTATGGTGTAAAGGAATGAAACAAAAGGAAATTAAGCACGAGAAAATGGAGGCAGAGGGTAGAGTAGGGTGTCGAAAGAAAATTAGAGGGGAAGAAGGTGTGAAAAATAGGTGGGGTCCACATTATTTTAGGTAGGTAACTTGCGTCCCAAAGAGTGCATCTCACGCGATTGGAGCTGATATTATCGGATATTTAGTTAATCTTCTTTTGTGAATAAATAAAGTGTCTAGCTGGAAATGATCTCGATTGAGGTGTTCAATTGAGGACAACTTAAAAAGATGCTTTATGTATTAGGCCAAACCAAAAAAGAGATTAATGACCAACGGATCTAGTCATAAGACTTGCACGTGAGAAGGCCAACCAGTCTTTTTTCTTCCCCAATTCCTTCGTCAGAAGAGATTAAAGCGAGGGTTTTAAGTTTGGAGGTTCTTTCTACCAGCATTTTTCGTCGCTCAAAAATTGGATTGATTCTAATTCGCTTGTTTCCTATTTGATTCTCAATATGGACTTGTATTCATGAATCCCTAATCTGCGCGTAGGGAATAATTTTGTTTAAGGGAGACTGATTATTGATATGCCTTATTAATTCAAGCTCAACCTTTTCTCCTTCCTGTCAAATTTTATTTTAATTGCAGTAGATGTATAATTAGCTATGTTTGATTTGCATGAAATTTGGGAATCGGAGCTTTAGAGCCCGACGTGCAGTTCAGCATTGAATTAGTTTATGACTGTACGTATTAATTTTGATGGTGAGTCTTCTTTTTGCATGAAAACTTAAGTAGGGTTAGTATAGTAGATTAGAGAAGAAGGATCTAAGCACGTATATAGAGGAATTGAAGGGTTAGAACGGAAACTTAACTGATAATTTGATAAAAATGATAATTGACTAAAAAAATCTTTGCACTGTATGTATGTATATAACATAAATCCTACACAACAATATAAAGTTGGTTATATTTTTGTACTGATTGCAAAAGTCGAAAATGTAAATGATGCAAATTCTGATGATGTAAGGTACATTTTCACACAAATGAGATAATGAAATAGGTAAACATAGTACTCCCACAAATTAAATCTTTACAGGTCACTCCGAGCTAAGTCCATGTTGAGCCGTTGTTGAATGAATCACATGTGAAAATCTCAAGTATATGAATGCTTTAAATGAGTTACTAAACTATAAGTTCAACACTTCAAATTATCATCTTAATTAAGGAGATGAAAAGATTGACAAACTCTACAATTGTAAAGCGTTTCATCTCTTCATGATAAATAATTAGCTCAGGAACATGCTCATACAAGCTTTCTAATGCAGATCAGGATGAAATTAGATGCTTTTGGTTTATGTATTCTTCAAATGAGGGGCACGGGAGTAGGGTTTACGAAGTGAAGGCTCCGTGTTGCACTTTAGAGGTAATGGTATATTTCAATCTTCGTTTTGGTTTCATTTTTATTATTATTTGTCGTCCTGCCTCTTGTACTAGGTTTTCATATGCTATATAAACAAGTTTCTCGTTGTTTTTTGTATCTTTGGATGAATGGACGTGTTCGAGAATCTTTGATTTTGGTTAGGATAATTTGCATCACCTTATTTATTTTCCTAGAAATTCTCTGAACATTTTTATAGCTTATCTTGCATCAAGTGACATCGGGCATAAGAATGATCTGATCTAGGATTATTTGCTCATCTTAATTAATTCACAAAATTCTCAAAACTTTAGGGGTCGTTTGGTAATATGGGATAAGAATAATTATCCTGGTATAAAGTTTGAAATTAACTTTGTCTCGTGTTTGGTTTGAGGTATTAGCTGATTTTGGGATAACTTTTACACTGAAATGGTGGGATTAGTTATCCCATATAGAAGGTGGGATAACTAATCCCATGGAATATCACACCATTGTACCAAACGACCCCTTAGTAAATTTATATCGGAACGTAAAAGTTTAGTTAAATGTGAGATGGCAAATAAAACAACCACTCATCTAACCAGTGGGAATGACCCAATGACTATTATTTATTTGATGTTGTGGGAATGACGATGTTAAAGTTGGGGATGACAAGAATTAATTGAACGGTGAATCACAATAATCTCAGCTATTACATTTAGAAATTTATATTAAACAAGAAGTTACAGCATGTTGTATTACAAAAATGGAAAGAAGGAGAAAATAAACTATGGTTCAGGTCAAACTTGCTACTATAAGTCTATAACCTGAAAAAAGAAATTGCGAAGTACAAATCAGCTTCTTCTTTATTTTTCTATGGCACTTAGCTTTCCACTGAGGCAATAGTCACCAACTTGGAAACAAATTCTTCAATATTTCTGTCTGAACTTCCTCCTTCATCCACAGCTTTTCTAGCCAATTCCTTCCATTTCTTTGCATTTTCCCTAATCTTTTTTCCTTTCTCTTCCTCCATCACTATCTTAATACATTCTTCAATAACTTCTCTTCTAACTATTCCTTTTTCATCTTGTTTTGGTCTAGCTCCCATCTCCCAAACATCTTCCACATGCTTCGCATTTGTTGGCTGGTCCGACCATTGTGGCATTGCAATCATTGGTACTCCCAAACTAATTGCTTCCAAAGTTGAATTCCAGCCACAATGTGTGAGAAAACACCCTATTGATTTATGTTCCAAGACTTGTAATTGTGGACACCATGACACGACTAATCCTTTTTCACTTGCTAATTCTTCTAAAAAGTTCTTGGGAAGTTTGGATTCTTCAGTGGATCTAACTACCCACAAGAAGTTCTTGTTGCTACTTTTCAAACCCCATGCTAATTCTTCCATTTGCTCTGCTTCTAATTTGGCTAAGCTTCCAAATGATACATATACTACTGAGCTAACTGGTTGATGGTTTAACCAGTTTAGACATGCATCTGTCATTGGTTTGAACACACTAAGGCCATATTCTTTATCATCTGGTAGCCTCTTGTCTGAGTACATTGATGGTATAGTTGGTCCAACTGTCTTGATTGGATAAACCTCGGACATCCAATCAATTACCTACATGTCAAACAATTTGAAACATGATAATAAGATTTCATGTAACGATAAAAATCTGAAGACAACGACAATGTAAATTAAGGTCTTCTTACACAATATATATTAGTGCAGTTTTAACCTGTTATAGTAGGTGTCTATAATTATAAATTTGTAATAAAAGAGTTTTGTGTTTTTAAAATTTCAACTTTTCGAAATAAGTTTGTTGAAATGTTGTTAGGACCTGATAGACAAAGCTGTTCGAGTGGTAGTTTTGTAATCTTGATGAGAACATATATGCAGCCAATTAACAAAGTTCCAAATGGACCAAGCAAACTAAGAAAAGAACAAAAGTAGAAGAATATTCTCTTACCTCTTTCTCCAATTCATAGAAGCTGTTGATTAGGACCCAATCTGTGTTCTCAAGATTCGAGAACTGATTCACCAACATTTCAAGTAGTCTTGCTGATTCAGGACTAGAAACAAAACTAGGTACATCTGATGTCTCAATTGTTAATAATCCAGGAATTGGGATTTCTTTATCAACGTCAGTTGGAGGAAGTTTTATAACCCCTTTATGTACATGGTAATAAATGTTATCCACTGCACAAGATTGAGTGAAAAAAGCAGCAGTAGCTACTCCAAATTTATTTCCCACTTCAACAGCCCAAGGAAGAAATGGATCGTAAACTATGCAACTCACAGGACAGCAACAATTTGTTAAATTTCCAATAAGCTGGGACAGTGTATCCGAGCCAACTTCTTTGAATCTTGTAATATAGGCCACAAAGGTTCCAGCTTGCTCGCGGCCGCCATCATCATAGCCATCGGAGATAGCCTCTACTGACACAGAAGTTGACAATTCTTGCATAGTTTTCAAGAAGGATTTGGTGGCTGCTATAGTGATTTTGACACCTTTGGATTGCAAACGTTTGGAGAATTGGAGCATAGGGTTGATATGACCCTGAGCTGGATATGGCAAGATCAAGCAATGAGCTTTTTGAGTAGTCATCTTTTGCAACTTCTTCTCAATTGATGGCCAAAATTATATTGAGGGGACTGCTAGTTTGCAAAATCCTGTAGAGAAAATGAGGTTTTTATAGTTTGTTGATAAAGTTTGAAGTGTCTGATTTGGACATTGATATTCGTCAGAGAGTGTCTTGGATTGTTCTGATGATTGTCAATACCGACTTGAATTTGCCAACATGTGCAGTGACACAAGCAAAAGATGTGGCTAATGCACTGAAGGAAAAAGCTAGGATCATGTGGGCAAAAGGTTCATTTAAAGAATTATTATATCGGTAATTGGCCATCCATGTGATTTACTGGGAAGATACCTTTTGTAATAACTTTATGTTTTAACTATCGTCGATATAATAAAGGGCGAAATTAAAAACTAACCAGATTTACAAGCGCTAATTGAAAAATAGTCATATAAAAATAATCGAAATTTAGCCACTTTTCATGTAAAGATAAATTTGAACTCGAAATTTAGCCATTTTTCATGTAAAGATAAATTTAAACGAAAACACTGTTCAAAATCCGGAAAAAATTACAGTATAATATACTGGAGTTCCAGCATAATATACTGGTCCAGCATATAGTCTAGCATTATATGCTGGAAGTCCAAACACAAGTGCTCCAATCTCCAGTATATTATGATGTGACTTTCCGTGTGCTGAAGTTTCAGCATAATATGCTGGAAGTTCATACACAGGTGCACCAATCTCTAGTATATTATGTTGGAACTTTCCCTATTGCAGCAAAATAGTGGCTATTTTTTAATGACTTTGCAAATGTTGGCTATTTTTCAATTACCAGTCAGAAAACTGGCTAGCCGTGCTATTTTCACTATAATAAAGCATGGGAGCCTTGGCGTAACTGGTAAAGTTGCTTTCATATGACCATGAGGTCACTGGTTCAAGTTGTGGAAACAATCTCTTGTAGAAATGCAGAATAAGGCTGCGTACAATAGACCCTTGTGTCACGGCCCTTTCTTGGACTCCGCGCACCGGGTTGCCTTTCTTTATTTTTTTTGTTGATATAATAAAATGTTGAATTCCGAAAATGAGAACTTAAGTGATGAGAACGACATTTTTCTTTTTTGCTTTTCTTCCAAGGAAAATGTATTATTTTTCTTACTAGGAAAATAATGATATGCTACATGTTCTCTCTTGATGTTAAGTCAGCAGCAAGAATTTGATATAATATGTTTCTGAATATTTTACCTTTCCAAATAGTACACCATGAAAGTGGGGTGCAAATTCAAAATGAATTTTGTAAGGTGTTCACTATTTATTATTATTATTATTATTATAATAATAATAATAGTTGGATTACTTAATTCGGAAAAATTATGGGTGGAGCTACCGGGTGGAAGGGGTTCATCAAAACTTGATCAATTAAATTATGTATTAACGTTAACTGTTCGGTAAGTTTTTAAAATGAGCTTATTTGGAAAAGGCAAAAGCATCATGGCACACGCACGAAGTTGTATCAAATTTGGCACTCTCTCTTTACCGTACTATTATATGAGAGCAACATGCCAATATGATTTGGTATATTTCCATTTTGTGACTGTCTTTTTCTATGACGGCATCTCTCCTAATTATTAATGTATGTTGCACTCTCCTTTAAACTCTCCTATATCTTTTTTTAAAGTATAACTTGGTGTACCAAGCTCCCGCAATGCACCGAGTTCGGAGAAAGGCTAAATTATAAGGGTCTAATATATGCAACATTATCCTGTATTTCTGTAAGAGATTATTTTTATGGCTTATTATCGTGGCCTCCTGGTTACATGGCACCAACTTCACCAATTACGTCAAGACTGTAAATTTTCAAAATAAAAAAGACTTTTTTTCAAATTTAAAGTATTTGGCCAAGCTTTTAGAAAAAAAAAAAGTGTTTTTGAGGAGAAGTAGAAGCAGTTTTGGAGAAGCAGAAAAAAGTAGTTTATTCTCAGAAGCAATTTTTTGAAAAGAACTTTTGAGAAAAATATAGTTAGAAGCACTTTTAAACGATTGATCAAAAACTAATTGCTGCTTAGAAGTACTTTTTAAATTAATTAGCCAAATACAAACTGTTTCTTACTAAAAGTACTTTTGAAAAAAAAAAACTTATTAAAATAAGTCAATTTTTCTAACTTGACCAAACGGGATATAAGTCCAACAATTCTATTTAATGACTTGATAGTATAAAAAAAAAATTACACTATTAATTTGTAGAACATAAATCTTCTTCATTTGCTTTGCATATTCATGGAGACAGAATTATTTTAACTTTTTTTTTTATTTTTCTGTATTACTTAGGAAAAGCAGCTCATGTCACTTACCCAGGTCCTACTAAAATGGACTCTCAAGAAGTGTGCTTTACGGGTACGATTTCGACGTCACTCGTTGCATAATTTTCTTATGTCATTGCACATGTTGGCAATAAAAACGGATTTTTATAATGTATAATCGTCCCCAAAAATAATAGTCGATAAATATATATAACTATATATTATTATATAATATGTGTGTGCATGTGTTATACATAATTACTACATATCTTTACGGGGTCATTTGGTAGGATACATTAAATAAAATAATGCATGCATTAGCCTTGTGTATTAATAATACTTTGTTTGGTACACTTTTTGAACATATGTATTATGCAAGCATTAGTTATACATCCTATTTGATATTATCTTATGCATAACTTATGCATAGGAAACCATGGTATTAACAATGCAATGGGTTTTAATGCATGCATTAGCTTAGTTAAAGACAAAATTGTCCTTCAAAATTCATGCTTGATTAAAATTTGCTATTTTATTAGTGCAAGTTTGAAATAATCCAAGAAAGTGAGAAATAAAATTATATATATCCCTAGTAAATAAATAAATACTTGTCATATTTTCTTTTTTATAAATAAATATCCAATTCTATACTATAATACAGTTTTGACTCCTTTATTATATTTTCGATTTCCATTATAAAATTTGAAGTTATAAGAAAGGGTCATTAAACTTATCGAATTAACTTCTCATTGATGTATTCTTTCATCGAGATTTAATCCAAACCGCGATGGTATTTTCTTGTTCTGGATGGTTCTGTTTCATCTTTTTAAGTTTATGCTCTACTCCGGGTAAAGATCCGCCCGATTTGGATTTGTACATATAGGACAAATGCTCCCATTACCATTTCTTTTCATTTATACAAGTATTTCTTAGAGTTGAGATAACTTTGCTTGACAATTAGGATCTCTTTACAAAAAAAAAAAAAAAATGACTAGCAATCATAGATATCTTACCAATCCAATTGGGTTTTTTCTAAACGGAGCCTGGATACTTAATTTTTTTAGTCCAACCAAGCCAACCATAAATTATTCTAATTGAATTCTTCTAATTGATAATAGTAATATGAATCCCCTCAAAAATGGATCTAGTTGCACTTCACGCTCCAAATTTTTGATGATTAAATTTATCTTTCTTGGGTGAAACGGGGGATATCTCAATCGCGGGAGAGAAGGGGAAAATACCATATGACCTAATATATCTGGCAAGCACTACACGTCAACCCAAGATGCATCTTCCTCTCCAGGACTTCGTAAAGGAACTTTTGGAACAATAATAGGCATTAAATGAAATAAAGAACTAAATACTATATTTCACTTTGAGGTGGAAACGTAACAATTTTTTTTATTGTCTTTATAATATTCATATTGATTTTTATCGTATTTATTTTATCCATAGATTATAAAAATTCATAAAGAAAGACAGAATGAATAAACTCAAATTATTACGAATATGTCTTTCTAATGATAAATAAGTATGGACTCATTTGCTCATAGAAAATGAGATCAACTCCCCTATTGCGTATTGGTACTTATCGAGTATAGAATAAATCTGCTTTTCTTTGTTCCTACGAACAGAATTGTTCTATTATTACCAACAGAATATAATACCCTTGTTCGGAAATAATCGACTGAACAAGAGTGGTCCATAGGATAGTCATATTATAGTCTTTTCCAATGCAATAAAGTTACGTAGTGTCTATTTATCTTTGATATAAGGGGTATTTCCATGGGTTTGCCTTGTTATCTTGTTCATACCGTTGTATTGAATGATCCCAGTCGGTTGTTTTCTGTTCTTATAATGCATACAGCTCTGGTTGCTGGTTGGGTCGGTTCGATGGCTCTGTATGGATTAGCGGTTTTTGATCCTTCTGATCCTGTTCTTGATCCAATGTGGAGACAAGGTATGTTCGTTATACCCTTCATGACTCGTTTAGGAATAACTAATTCATGGGACGGTTGGAGTATCACAAGGGGTACTGTAACGAATTTGGGTATTTAGAGTTACGAAGGTGTAGCTGGAGCACATATTGTGTTTTCTGGCTTATGCTTTTTGGCAGCTATCTGGCATTGGGTGTATTGGGATATAGAAATATTTTGTGATGAACGTATAGGAAAACCCTCTTTGGATTTGCCAAAGATCTTTGGAATTCATTTATTTCTCTCAGGGACGGCTTGCTTCACTTTTGGTGCATTTCATGTAACAGGCTTGTATGGTCCCGGAATATGGGTGTTCGACCCTTATGGACTAATAGGAAAAGTACAACCTGTAAATCCAGCATAGGGCGTGGAAGGTTTTGATCCTTTTGTTCCAGGAGGAATAGCCTCTCATCATATTGCAGCAGGAACACAGGGCATATTAGCGGGCCTATTCCATCTTAGCATACGTCCGCCACAACGTCTATACAAAGGATTGCGTATGAAAAATATTGAAACCGTCCTTTCTAGTAGTATTGCTGTTGTGTTTTTTGCAGCTTTCGTTGTTGCCGGAACTATGTGGTATGGTTTGGCAACAGCACCGATTGAATTATTTGGGCCCACTCGTTACCAATGGGATCAGAGGTACTTCCAGCAAGAAATATATCGAAGAGTTAGTGCCGGGCTAGTAGAAAATCAAAGTTTATCAGAAGCCTGGTCTAAAATTCCTGAAAAATTAGCTTTTTATGATTACATCGGCAATAATCTGGCAAAAGGGGGATTATTTAGAGCAGGCTCAATGGATAACAGGGATGGAATAACGGTTGGATGGTTAGGACACCCTATCTTTAGAGATAAAAAAGGGCGTGAACTTTTTGTACGTCGTATGTCTACTTTTTTTGAAACATTTTCGGTCGTTTTGGTAGATGGCGATGGAATTGTTAGAGCCGATGTTCCTTATAGAAGGGCAGAATCGAAGTATAGTGTTGAAAAAGTAGGTGTAACTTTTGAGTTCTACGACAGTGAACTTAACAGCGTCAGTTATAGTGATTCTGCTACTGTGAAAAAATATGCTAGATGTGCTCAATTGGGTGAAAATTTTGAATTAGATCGTGCAATTTTGAAATTCGATGGTGTTTTTCGTAGCAGTCTAAGGGGTTGATTTACTTTTGGGCATGCTTTGTTTGCTTTGCTCTTCTTCTTCGGACACATTTGGCATGGTGCTAGAACCTTGTTAAGAGATGTTTTTGCTGGCATTAACCCAGATTTAGATGCTCAAGTCGAATTTGGAGCATTCCAAAAACTTGGAGATCCAACTACAAAAAGACAGGTAGCCTGATAAAACATTGCTTTGGTATCTTTCTTTCGCCCTTATTTTTTTCTTTTACTTTTATTGACATAGGGTACCAGAAAAATCTTTATTTGAATCAACTTCGTTTTTACTCTTGTTCGTTCTTTATCCGGAAGATGATAAAAATAATAAAAAATAAAAATAAAAAGACAAGTATGAAAGCTATAATTGTAAACCACGATCGAATTATCGAAGCATTGGTTTATACATTCCTATTAGTCTCGACTATAGAGATAGTTTTTTTCGCTATCTTTTTTCGAGAACCGCCTAAATTTCCAACTAAAAAGAACTAAAAAGGTAAAATAATTTTTCATTACAGTTGAAGTACTGAGCTTCCTGATACCGGGAGGCTCAGTACTTCAACTAGTCTCCATGTTCCTCGAATGGATCTCTTAGTTGTTGAGAAGGTTGCCCAAAAGCGGTATATAAGGCGTGCCCAGTAAAACTTACAAGTAAACCAGATATAAAGATGGCGACTAGGGTTGCTGTTTCCATTCTTATCATATTTATAAAATTTCAAGACCCTAATGGATCTATGATAGGATCATTTATTTATAGCGGAATGGTATACAAAGTCAACAGATCTCAATGAATACAATAGGGATTTATGGCTACACAAACTGTTGAAAGCAGTTCTAGATCTAGTCCAAAACGAATTGCGATAATAGATTTTTTAAAACCATTGAATTCAGAATATGGTAAAGTAGCTCCTGGGTGGGGAACTACTCCTTTTATGGGTGTCGCAATGGCCTTATTTGCAGTATTTCTATCTATTATTTTTGAGATTTATAATTCTTCCGTTTTATTGGATAGAATTTCAATGAATTAGATCTATAAGAACCGCAAAGTTCTTGCTTTTGAGTCCAAAATGAATCATTTAGAGCTCCGATTTCTAGTCCATTCTATTTTCTTTTGGTTGTTTGATCGTAGAATTTCTTGGTTTCTGTATTTCCGGAGTATGAGTGTGTGACTTGCTATAATTGATCCTATTGATAGTACAGAGAATGGGTCTGTCATCTTGATAGAGATGGTTCTACTTCGTCAGATATTTATTCCAATATTTGGAACACGAAATAGATTAAGAAATATATGAACTATGATTCATACTTAATATTCAGACCTCGTGTCCGGGCTCCAAAAAATTTTCAAACAAATAATTCTAATTTCTAAATCGAAAGATTCTTTTCTTTCAAACCCTATTTATATTTTGACCAAAAGCAAAATCTTTCTTTGAATTTTTAGTCATTCTACTTATTCAGGGAATAAGTGATGATCCAAGGATTCTTACTCAGGGAATCCTTGATTTAATTTAGCTTAGATTTTTTTATTGAATCATCGTGATTCTAGTATGAATTTGAGGTTTTAATCGATTCATAGGGTCTTAATAAGAGAATTCCTATCAATAATAAAAAAACAAATAATAAAAGCCATATTCCACAAAAACAAATTCTAGAAAGAAATAGGGAAAAAGAGAATTCAAGAGGCCCATAAGTATCATCATAAAGATAAAGACGACTGCGCCAACTTGATATTTTGGTATTATCGCCACAAAGAAGAGCTTTTGGATTTTCCAGAGAAGATGGGATCAGAACTTAATAAGTTTAAAACTCTCTATTCCATATCCGTTGCAACTAGTATAAGTGTTTTTGCTTGAGCTGTACGAGATGAAAGTCTCATATACGGTTCTTAGAGGGGGAGTTACGCCTATCTCAATAAAGTATATGATTGATTCGAAGAACTTCTCGAGATTTAAGCAATTGCAGATGATATAACTAGGGGGAATTACGCTTACTTGTTTTTTAGTACAAGTAGCTATTGGGTTTGCTATGACTTTTTACTATCATCCGACCATTACTGAGACGTTTGCTTCTGTTCAATACATAATGACTGAAGCCAACTTTGGTTGGTTAGTCCGATCAGTTCATCGATGGTCAGTAAGTATGATGGTCCTGATGATGATCCTGCATGTATTCCGTGTGTATCTTACCGGCGGATTTAAAAAACCTCGCGAATTGACTTGGGTTACAGATGTGGTTCTGGCTGTATTAACCGCATCTTTTGGCGTAACTGGTTATTACTTACCTGGGACCAAGCTGGTTATTGGGCAGTGAAAACAGTAACAGGTGCCCCTGACGCTATTCCTGTAATAGGATCAACCTTGGTCGATTTATTGCGCGGAAGTGCTAGTGTTGGACAATCTACTTTGACCTGTTTTTATAGTTTACACACTTTTGTATTGCCGCTTCTTACTGCCGTATTTATGTTAATGCACTTTCAAATGATACGTAAACAAGGTATTTCTGGGCCTTTATAGAGAAAAGAAAAATAGATCCTAAATATTTGTAATAAATCATTTATCACTTAGTGAAGGAATATATAGTATTTCATTGCTACAAGTATGGATTATTGAAAATAATAAGACAAGGATTTGGATATTTCCCTTTAACGATTCATGTCAACTAAATGGGGGGATTGAAGGGAATTTTATGAAGATAAAATGGATTATGGGAGTGTGTGACTTGAACTATTGATTGGTCTGTGTAGATACACATGAGAATTCACAACCAAATGTGTCTTTGTTCCGATCGCCGTGTAAGCCGTATATAGAGGATAGACTGGTTCGCTTAAAGAGAATCTTTTTTATGATCAGGTCCGAATCATGTTGTACATGAGCAGGCTCCGTAAGATCCAGTATAAGTGAACTAGATAAAACGGAATCAAGATTTCATATTATCTAGTTCACTAAGATTAAATAGTACGTAAATGTATTCATTTCCTCTGCATTGACACGATCAATACTACTATCGGAGTGAAACAAGGGATCTAAAGAAGAAGAAAGACTAGACTATATTAGTAACAAGCAAACCTTGTACGTGTATGTGTGACGACCCGGCCAGTCGTCTCGTGGGTTACCACTCCGTCTTCCCCATTCCTACTTCATTTACGCATCGTATCCATGTTTTATGTGATCGAGTTGAGTAGTTTGCGTTCGGAGTGAATTTGGTAAGAAATGAGACACTTAGTCTCTTTTAAGAAGGTTTAAGTTGGAAAAGTCAACCGGATGTTGACTTATGAGTTAGAGGGTTCGGATGTGAATCCCGATGGTTCGGTTAGCTTCGGGAGGTGAGTTATGACTTAGGAGTGCGATCGGAATTGATTTTGAAGGTCCGGTATAGAATTAGGCTTGAATTGGCGAAGTTAGAATTTTGGCGATTTCTGGTCGATAGGCGAGATTTTGATCTGAGGGTCGAAATGGAATTCCGAAAGTTGCTGTAGTTTTCAGATGTGAATTAGGACGTGTGTGTGGAATTTCAGGTCATTCGGACGTGGTTCGGTTGGGTTTAGATCAAAGAGCGACTTAGAAGATTTTGAAAATCCTTAGGCTTGAATCCGATGCGAATTTGATGTTGTAATGTTGATTTGGGCATCCCGGAGGTTGGAAAAAGTTTGAATAATGATATGGGATATGTTGGCGTGTTTGGTTGATGTTTCGGAGGCCTCGGGTGAGTTTTGGGTGGTTAAACGGATTAAACCATCATTGGAAAAGCAAAAGTTACAGAAAAACCAGGTGAGAATGCGGACCGCATATCTCACAGTGGAGTCGCAAACACAAGCAGAAATCTTGGCAAGATTTGTGACCATAATGCGGCCAGAATGCGATCCGCAAACCTGAAATGCGAACCGCATATTTGACAGTGGAGATCGCATACTGAGACAGAAATTTGGACAAAATCTACGACAGGAATGCGACGAGAATGCGATCGCAAAACATGAAATGCGAACCGCAAACTTCGCTTTGTGTTGATTTCACGGTGAAGGCTAGGGCTATCTTCGCGATGGCTACGTCAGAAATGCGAACCGCATACCTGTTATGCGACAGGTATGCGATCGCATAATTGACCGAGCAAGGGTGTTTTTAACTCGATTTTTGACCACTCTATAAATGGAACTCAGTGCTCATTTTGCCATGCAAAACCCATTTTTGATACCCACAGAGAGAAACACCTCCAAACACCATAGAATCACAACAAATGAACCTCAAACCCATATCAAAGGGAGAATTTCTTGAACAAGCTCTTAAAGAAGAGAGCTTTGACCATCTTGAACGTAGTTGGAGCTAGGGAACTCGGATTGAAGCGAAATCTTGAAGGATTTTTGGAAGATTTTCAAGAGAAATCTCGGGATTCGACGCACGTGGAGGCCAATTCAAAGGGAAAAGGCGTCGCGGGCTAAGGATTTAGCCGATTTGAGGTGAGTAATGCTTGTAAATGATGTCCTGAGGGTTTGAAACCCCGGATTTGCACATCGTAGTGCTATACTGTGTCGTTTACTATTGGGGATTGTGACTTGGTCCATCCCGATTGATGATTTTACTACGTGATTGATTGAAAGTTATTGATATCATCATATTTGGGCATCTCGCCGGTTATGTGGACCCATCAGGGGTATTTGTCATTGTTTGCTAAATCATATTTGGGCATCTCGCCGGTTATGTGAACCCTTCAGGGGTATTATTTGGCATCTCGCCGGTTATGTGAACCCTTCAGGGATATTTGTTACTGAATTGATTCATTTCATAAACTCAGTTTTGAAAATTAAGTGACTTTGCATATGATATGTTGGATCGGGTGACACGCCGTCACGAGATATTGCGCTACTGAACCCCCCACAGTGAGCGCCGGGTGCCCAGGGAACGGATGGAACGCCGCCACGAGAGTCATGACGTGCATTGCATTTAGTGTGTTGGTGTTGTTTTCATTTACTTCATGTTATTTGCTTAGAATATTTACATGTTGTTACTGTTTCATCGTGGATTGCTCTAAGCCTTATGTGTTTTCTTACTTTCAGTCATTATTTATATGTATTACTCACTGAGTTGGAAGTACTCACATTACTCCCTGCACCATGTGTGCAGATTCAGGCGTCATCGGTTCCGCTCCGAGGTATTGACTACTATTGTCAGAGCGGTGATTCAGAGAATACGAGGTAGCTATTGGCGTCCGCAGCCCCGTATCTCTTTTATCTTATTGTTTCCACTTTCTTCAGACAATTGTGCCAGGAATATTGTAATAGTAATCTTATTATTAGGATATCTTTAGTTGCTCATGACTTTGTGACATCCCGGTTCGGGCTGTAGTCGGGATGGTTCACTATATTTTTCCGCTAATTTCGGTTATTAAACCGTACTTATATTATTTTCGCGTTGTTTAACTGTTTAAATCAAGGTTTAGTTTGGATTGGCTGGCCTTGTCTTCGTGAGAGGTGCCATCACGACCGGGTTGGGATTTTGGGTCGTGACAGCTTGGTATCAGAGCCTAGGTTACATAGGTCTCACGAGTCATGAGCGGGTTTAGTAGAATCTCGCGGATTGGTACAGAGACGTCTGTTCTTATCTTCGAGAGGCTGCAGAACCTTTTTAGGAAAATTTCCATATTCTTGAAATTCTTGTCGTGCGAACTTTTGGGTCCGGGCACTAAAACTTCTGCTATCCTTTTCTCTCACAGATGGTGAGGCCGCGGACTACCGGACGAGGTGGACGGCCACCAGTACCACCCACTGAGGCCACCAGAGGCCGTGGACGCGGTCGTGGTCGTGGTAGAGGCAGAGCGGCGAGGGCAGCATCTGCTGATCCACCAGCTGCCCCAGCTCAGGAACAGGCTCCAGCAGCACCAGTTCAGGCACCGGCTGTGCCTATCGCTATTCCAGGTCTTCAGGAGACCTTGGCTCAGATATTATCTGTTTGCACTGGACTGGCTCAGGCGGTTTCAACCACCACAGCCGCAACTACTTCACAGGCCGGGGGAGGCAATCAGACTCCAGTTGCCCGTACGCTTGAGCAGGTAGTGCAGAGACTTCAGATGCTGGGGGCACCTCCAGCCCAGCCAGTTGCACCAGTTCAGGAATTCATAGTGCCAATCATGCCATATGATGAACAACGTCGTCTTGAGAGGTTTGGCAGACTCAAGCCTCCGTCATTCAGTGGTGCTGAGGGCGAGGATGCCCAGGGTTTTCTTGGTAAGTGTCAACGAATGCTCCGAACAGCCGGCATTCTTGAGTCTAGTGGTGTGGCATTCACCACCATTCAGTTTACGAGAGCTGCCTTTAATTGGTGGGAGGCGTATGAGAGGTGTAGGCCGGTTGATGCAGCGCCCCTTACTTGGAAGCAGTTCTCCGCTCTTTTCTTGGAGAAGTATGTGCCGCAGTCCCGCAGAGAGGAGCTGCGTAGACAGTTCGAATGGCTGCTACAGGGGGATATGACTATGTCGCAATATGAGTCAAAATTTTCTGAGTTGGCTCGACATGCTGTATGGATGGTTCCAACTGACCGTGAAAGGATCAGGAGGTTTGTGGATGGCCTTAACTATAATCTCCGTATTTTTATGACCAGGGAGAGAGTATTGGGTGCTACTTTCGAGGAAGTGGTGGACATAGCTCGCTAGATTGAGACGGTTCGCCGTCAGGAGCGAGAGGGGAGGGAGGCTAAGAGGCCTCGAGGATCGGGTAATTACAGCGGTACTCCATCGAGAGGTCAGTTCCAGCAAGGTAGAGGTCGTTCCTTCAGGCCTGCTCAATCAGTCCACCCAGGGCATAGTGGGGCATCTGCAGGTCGTGGCTATCATGGATTGCAGCAGGGCCAGTCATCACTTAGCGCCCTTCCAGCTCATGCTCCGTCAGCCCAGGGTCCTTCTAGGCCGATTGCATTTGCTAGTGCACCAGTGAACTGTTATGAGTGTGGTGAGATGGGCCACATACGGAGGCATTATCCTCATCGTGGTGCTAGATCGTCCCAACAGAGGGGTCAACCCTCGACTTCTGATCCAGTTACTTTTCCACCCACCCAGCCAGTTAGGGGTGGAGGTCAGGCAGCCAGAGGTCGCCCCAGAGGGGGAGGTCGAGCAGGCGGTGGCCAGGCTCGATTCTATGCTATTCCAGGCAGGCCAGTGCTTCTGATGCCGTTATTACAGGTATTGTTTCAGTCTGTCATAAAGATGCCTCTGTATTATTTGATCTCGGTTCCACTTATTCATATGTGTCCTCATATTTTGCTCATTATTTGAGTACGCCCCGGGAGTTTCTTGCTTTACCTGTTCATGTGTCTATCCCGGTGGGCGATACTGTTATTGTAGACAGTGTGTATCGGTCGTGTGTAGTAACTATTGGGGGTTTGGAGACTCGAGTGGATCTATTGCTATTAAGCATGGTAGATTTTGATGTTATTTTGGGCATGGATTGGCTATCTCCATGTCGTGCTATTTTAGACTGTCATGCTAAGACAGTTACTTTGGCTATGCCGGGTGTGCCGCGGATCGAGTGGCGTGGCGTGACTGATTATATTCCTGGTAGGGTGATATCATACGTGAAAGCCCAGCGTATGGTTGGGAAGGGTTGCCTTGCTTACCTAGCGTTTGTGAGGGATGTTGGAGCTGAGACTCCAAGCATCGATTCTGTTCCAGTTGTGCGGGAATTTCCCGATGTATTCCTGCCAACCTGCCGGACATTTCGCCGGATAGGGATATCGATTTTGGTATCGACTTGGTGCCGGGCACCCAGCCCATTTCTATTCCACCGTATCGCATGGCACCAACGGAGTTGAAAGAATTAAAGGAGCAACTTCAGGAACTCCTAGACAAGGGGTTCATTCGCCCTAGTGTGTCACCTTGGGGTGCACCGGTTCTATTTGTGAAAAAGAAAGATCGCACGGTGAGAATGTGCATCGATTATAGGCAATTGAACAAGGTAACAATCAAGAACAAATATCCTTTGCCTCGCATCGATGAATTATTTTACCAGCTTCAGGGAGCACGAGTGTTCTCTAAGATTGATCTCCGTTCAGGATATCACCAATTAAAGATCAGGGATGCAGATATTCATAAGACTGCTTTCCGGACTAGGTATGGCCACTATGAGTTTCTTGTTATGTCTTTCGGGCTAACCAATGCCCCAGAAGCGTTCATGTAGTTAATGAACAATGCATTTCGGTCTTATCTGGATTCGTTCGTGGTGGTATTTATTGATGATATTCTGGTGTACTCGCGTAGCCAGGAAGAGCACGCAGAGCATCTGCGGGTTGTATTGCAGAGACTGAGGGAAGAGAAGCTTTATGCGAAATTCTCCAAGTGTGAGTTTTGGCTCGACTCAGTGGATTTCTTGGGGCACGTAGTGTCCAGCGAGGGTATTCAGGTTGATCCAAAGAAGATAGAGGCGGTTCAGAGTTGGCCTAAACCGTCCTCAGTCACAGAGATTTGGCAGACTCCAGCCTCCGTCATTCAGTGGTGCTGAGGGCGAGGATGCCCAAGGTTTTCTTGACAAGTGTCAGCGAATGCTCCCGACAGCCGGCATTCTTGAGTCTAGTGGTGTGGAATTTACCACATTTCAATTCACTGGAGCTGCCTTTAATTGGTGGGAGGCTTATGAGAGATGTAGGCCGGTTGATGCAGCGCCCCTTACTTGGCAACAGTTCTCCTCTCTTTTCTTGGAGAAGTATGTGCCGCAGTCCCGCAGAGAGGAGCTGCGTAGACAGTTTGAATGGTTGCGATAGGGGGATATGACTGTGTCGCAATACGAGTCAAGATTTTCTGAATTGGCTCGACATGCTGTCTGGATGGTTCCGACTGATCGTGAAAGGATCAGGAGGTTTGTGGATGGCCTTAACTACCATCTCCGTATTCTTATGACCAGGGAGAGAGTATTGGGTGCTACTTTCGAGGAAGTGGTTGATATAGCTCGCGAGATTGAAAATGGTTCGCCGTCAAGAGCGAGAGGAGAGGGAGGCTAAGAGGCCTCGAGGATCGGGTAATTTCAGTGGTACTCCTTCGAGAGGCCAGTTTCAGCTGAGTAGAGGTCGTTCCTTCAGGCCTGCTCAGCCAGTCCGCCCAGGGTATAGTGGGGCATCTGCAGGTCGTGGTTATGATGGATTGCAGCAGGGCCAGTCATCACTCAGCGCCCTTCCAGCTCATGCTCCGTCAGCCCAGGGTCCTTCTAGACCGAGTGCATCTGTTAGAGCACCAGTGAGCTGTTATAAGTGTGGCGAGATGGGCCACATACGGAAATATTGTCCTTATCATGGAGCTAGATCGTTCCAACAGAGGGGTCCACTGTCGACTTTTGCTCCAGTTAATTTATCACCCGCCCAGCCAGCTAGGGGCGGTGGTCAGGCAGCCAGAGGTCACCCCAGAGGGGGAGGTCGAGCAGGCAGTGGCCAGGCTCGATTCTATGCTATTCCAGGCAGGACAGATGCCAGTGCTTCTGATGCCGCTATTACAGGTATTGTTTCAGTCTGCAATAAAGATACCTCTGTATTATTTGATCCCGGTTCCACCTATTCGTATGTTTCCTCATACTTTGCGTATTATTTGAGTACGCCCCGGGAGTTTCTTGCTTTACCTGTTCATGTGTCTACCCCGGTGGGCGATACTGTTGTTGTGGACCGTGTGTATCGGTCATGTGTAGTAACTATTGGGGGTCTGGAGACCCAAGTGGACCTATTGCTACTAAGCATGGTAGATTTTGATGTTATTTTGGGCATGGATTGGCTATCTCCATGTCATGCTATTTTAGACTGTCATGCTAAGACAGTTACTTTGGCTATGCCGGGTATGCCGCGGATCGAGTGGCATGGCGTGACTGATTATACTCCTGGTAGGGTAATATCATACTTGAAAGCCCAGCGTATGGTTGGGAAGGGTTGCCTTGCATACCTAGCGTTTGTGAGGGATGTTGGAGCTGAGACTCCAAGCATCGATTCTGTTCTAGTTGTGCGGGATTTTCCCGATGTATTTCCTGCAGACCTGTCGGGCATGCCACCGGACAGGGATATTGATTTCAATATTGACCTGGTGCCAGGCACTCAGCCCATCTCTATTCGACCGTATCGTATGGCACCAGCAGAGTTGAAAGAATTAAAGGAGCAACTTCAGGAACTCCTAGATAAAGGGTTCATTCGCCCTAGTGTGTCACCTTGGGGTGCACCGGTTCTATTTGTGAAAAAGAAGGATGGCACGATGAGAATGTGCATCGATTATAGGCAATTGAATAAGGTAACGATCAAGAACAAATATCCTTTGCCTCGCATTGATGATTTATTTGACCAGCTTCAGGGAGCACGAGTGTTCTCTAAGATTGATCTCCGTTCAGGATATCACCAGTTAAAGATCAGGGATGCAGATATTCTTACGACTGCTTTCCGGACTAGATACGGCCACTATGAGTTTCTTGTTATGTCTTTCGGGCTGACCAATGCCCCAGCAGCGTTCATGCAGTTAATGAACAATGTATTTCGGCCTTATATGAATTCGTTCGTGGTGGTATTTATTGATGATATTCTGGTGTACTCGCGTAGCCAGGAAGAGCACGCAGAACATCTGCGAGTTGTATTGCAGAGATTGAGGGAGGAGAAGCTTTATGCAAAATTCTCCAAGTGTGAGTTTTGGCTCGACTCAGTGGATTTCTTGGGGCACGTAGTGTCCAGCGAGGGTATTCAGGTTGATCCAAAGATGATAGAGGCAGTCCAGAGTTGGCCTAGACCGTCCTCAGTCACTGAGATTCGTAGCTTTCTCGGGTTGGCAGGCTATTATCGTCGGTTTGTTCAAGGATTCTCATCTATTGCATCATCCTTGACCAAATTGACTCAGAAGGGTGTTCCATTTGTGTGGTCGGACAAGTGTGAGGAGAGTTTTCAAAAGCTCAAGACAGCCCTAACCACGGCTCCAGTATTGGTTCTACCATCAGCCTTAGGTTCGTATACCATATATTGTGATGCCTCGAGAATTTGTATAGGTTGTGTACTAATGCAGGAGGTAGAGTTATTGCTTATGCTTCTCGCCAGTTGAAACCTCATGAGAAGAACTACACTGTGCATGATTTGGAGCTTGCTGCCATAGTGCATGCTTTAAAGATTTGGAGGCACTACTTGTACGGTGTATCTTGTGAAGTGTTCACTGATCATCGTAGCCTTCAACACTTGTTCAAGAAAAAAGATCTCAATCTGAGGCAGCGGAGATGGTTAGAATTGCTCAAGGATTACGATATTACTATACTACACCATCCGGGAAAGGCTAATGTGGTGGCCGATGCTTTAAGCCGAAAGGCAGTGAGTATGGGGAGTTTGGCATATATTCCAGTTGGAGAGAGACCTCACGCAGTCGATGTATAGACCTTGGCTAATAGGCTGGTGAGATTAGACATCTCGGAATCTAACCGGGTGTTGGCTTGCATGGTTTCTCGGTCTTCGTTATATGATCGCATCAGGGAGCGCCAGTATGACGATCCGCATTTACTTGTCCTTAAGGGCAGAGTTCAGCATAATGATGCTAAAGATGTGACCATCGGCGACGATGGAGTGTTAAGGATGCAGGGTCGAATTTGTGTACCCAATGTGGATGGTCTTCAGGAATTGATCCTGGAGGAGGCCCATAGCTCGCGGTATTCCATTCATCCGGGTGCCGCAAAGATGTATCAGGATTTGAAGCAACACTATTGGTGGAGAAAAATGAAGAAGGATATTGTGGGATTTGTAGCTCGATTTCTCAACTGTCAGCAAGTGAAATATGAACATCAGAGACCGGCTGGTTTGCTTCAGCAGATAGCTATTCCCGAGTGGAAATGGGAACGAATCACTATGGAC
>MCJB01020461.1:158574-179216 GCA_002018475.1 Nicotiana obtusifolia
CCCCAAGAGGGGCCTTATACTATGGCTGATATAAAGAGAATTTTAAGAGAAAAATCTCAAGCCATAGATAGACCTACTACGGTCCAAGATTTGAAAGCTGAGATTAATAATCTCAAAAGTGAAGTTTCAAACCTTAAGGCTTCGAATATAGCTTTGGATAAGAGAATTACTAAGCTAGAAAATCCTCAGGTAACACCAAATTTAGAATTCAGTACTGATATTACTGAATTAGATATTGGTCCTAGTACTTCTAATACGAAGGGGAAATGATTTTCTAGGAACTGTGGATTTACCTGACAATGAATTTTTGCAGAAATTACAGTTCTTTACTACGCAAAAGTTTTTGATAAAAGTAACTCTTTTAATTGATTATAATTTTAAAAAAGAGTTTATTGCATTATTTGATAGCGGTGCAGATTTAAATTGTATAAAAGAAGGAATAATACCTTCTAGATATTTTCATAAAACTACTCATAGATTAAAAAATGCTAGTGGTCAGCATATGGGTATTACTTATAAATTACCCAAAGTTTTTATCTGTAAAGATAATATTTGTATTCCTGAGAGTTTTATTTTAATAAAAGATGTTCATTGGGATATGATTTTAGGTGTGCCTTTTATTCATAAACTTATGCCTTTTACTAATTGGGATGCCAATAGCATTACAGGTATTTACAATGGAAAATTAATTACTTTTGAGTTTATAACTCAACCAATTAAAAAAAAATTGAATGAAATTATTTCCAACAATATTACTGCAAAATATAAACAAATGATTTTCTTAAAAATGAAATTTGCAGTATTACTATTGAGCAAGATTTGAAAGCTCCGAAATTAATAGAAAAAATTGATTCAATAAGGAATCAGTAATCTTTACAAATTTGTGGAGACCATCCGAATCAGTTTTGGAACAGAAAGCGTCATATAGTAAGTCTTCCTTATGAAGAAGGCTTTTCAGAGGGTAATATCCCAACTAAAGCTAGGCCATGCCAAATGAATTCCGAATATTTGGAATTATGCAAAAAGGAAATTGATTCTCTAATAGAAAAAGGTTTAATAAAACCTTCAAAATCCAAATGGTCTTGTACTGCTTTTTATGTTAATAAACATGCAGAACAGGAACGTGGTGTTCCTAGACTTGTTATAAATTATAAGCCCCTTAATAAGGCGCTGAAATGGATTAGATATCCTATTCCTAATAAAAAGGATTTATTGGATAGACTTCATGATGCAATAATATTCTCTAAGTTTGATTAAAAATCAGGCTATTGGCAGATTCAGATATCTGAATCGGATAGGTATAAAACTGCTTTTAATGTTCCAATGGGACAATATGAGTGGAATGTTATGCCCTTTGGATTGAAAAATGCCTCTTCTGAATTTCAGAAGATTTACCTACTATATAAGTAAAGAATATGATTAAAATATTAACATTATATAGATGATATTCTTGTGTTTTCAAAAAATATTGAAAGTCATTTTAAACATTTAGAAATATTTAAAAAAATCATTATACAAAATGGTTTGGTTATTTCTAGACCAAAAATGAATCTTTTTAAAACTAGTATCAGATTTTTAGGACATAATATTGAAAAGGGAAATATTATTCCTATAAATAGAAGTATTGAATTTGCTTCTAAATTCCCTGATGTTATAACTGATAAAACCCAATTGCAAAGATTCTTGGGTAGTCTTAATTATATTTCTCCTTTTATAAAGGATTTAGCTAAAGATACTGTCATTCTTTATGATAGACTTAAGAAAAATCCAAAACCTTAGACTGAGAGTCATACAGAAGCTGTTAAGCTTATTAAGAAGAAGGTTAATAACCTTCCATGTTTAACTCTTGCTAATCCTAATTGGGATAAAGTGGTTGAAACTAATGCCTCTGATATAGGCTTTGGTGGAATATTGAAACAAATATGTCCTAGTAATAATCAGGAATATCCTGTTCAATTTTATTTTGGGAAATGGAATAATTCTCAAAGAAATTATGCAACTGTAGCTAAAGAAATCTTAGCTATAGTTAAATGTGTTTTAAAGTCTCAAACTGATTTATATAATCAAAAGTTTTTAATAAAAACTGATTGCCATGCTGCTAGATTCATCTTTAATAAAGATTTTAAGTATGATGTCTCAAAACAAATGTTTGCAAGATGGCAAGCATTATTAGCTCCTTTTGATTTTGAAATTATATATAAAAAGGGTAGTGATAATAATCTCCCTGATTTTCTTACTAGAGAATACTTGAATTCATAATTCTTTATGTTTCATTTTCAGATGAGACCTCAGTATACACCCCCTCGAGGTAGGGGAAGAGGCAGTGGAAGAGGCAGAGGTAATATCCTTGCCCAATTTGAAAACCAGAAACTGATATCTGCTAATATTGCAGAAAGTTCAAATTCAGGGGTTAATATTAATCACCCCATGTATAAAGAATTTATGAAATTTATAAAGTCCAAGCAACAGAATGAGGGTAATAACCCCCCTTCATATTCTACAGCCTTAACAGAAGAAGGCCAAGAAGGAAATGAAGTTTATGGCCAGAATTCTCATAAAGAATTAATAATTCTGTTAGAACAATCAGACCTTAGATGAAAGGATAATCCTTGGCAAATAATGTCAAGATATTTTGATACAGCATCATATGCTACTACTAGTTATAAGTATAGAATGAATTACGAATTAATTCTGCAATCAACAGGGACAGTTGAATTTCAACATTTTTATCCTTCAACGATAACTTTTCTAAGATTATAATCAAGCGAATTATTCCCGCTGATGAATGGGGAATTAGTACTTTAAAGGAAAAGGATTATATACATCCTGAACAGAAAATTTCTGTTAACTATTGGGATTATATCCAGAGTCTTTATAAGACTTTCTATTATGAGAATCCTAATAGGAAACATTCTTGGTTTATCAAGATTTGTGCCAATGTATTTGATCAGAATTTACCAAATTGGTTCTGTGAGTGGTGGACTATATTTGGACCATCGATTGATATTTTACCTGAAAATTATAAGAGTTTATATACTCAGTGGGTAGAATTATCTCCCAGAATAATTAGTCTACAGAAAGATAATATCTTCTTTGAAGGAATGACTTTAATGTACTTTTTCATAGAATTTTCTATTCCTTGGATTATGAAATCGGATGTTGAAATCGGTTATACTGATAAGGGATTTCCTTGCCTTAATAGAACTTTTTATACAAAGTTCTGGAGTAAAATGCTTATTATTAATAGAGAAACAGGGAAGCTTTATGGACAAGAGACCCTGAATAATATTGATAAAGCTCTCAAGAATTATACTTCTTAGAAAACCAGCAAAAATATTGCTGAAGAAGAACTTAGCCCTTTAATTCATATTAGTAGGAAAATACAGATGAAAAAGGGTGTTGTATCCAAAGAAGAACTTATAGCTTCATATTTGGCAGAAGTCAAAAAAGACTTTGCACGAAATTTCGATACTGAAATGCCAGATGATATATCAATGGCATCAATAAGCAAAACCAATGAAGATATTTGCTTAGAAGAATCTCAGGAAGATAATACGGAACAAGTCAATATTGCAGAATTAGAAGAATATTTACAAAAAATGAAGGAAACTGCGGAAGAATCTTCCTCAACACAAAAAGACAAAAGCAAAGATAATTGAAGGCCCCACTGGAGAATTATTGTGGTAATAAGACAAAATAGCTTTAATAAAGCAGTTGGCCCCACCAGATAAAGTTGAAGATAAAGTTGTCGGCCAAAGAATCTACTTTTATAAAAGTAGTTTGTCGTTTTTACTTTTTCTTTTTATCTTGTAGGCCTGTAATTATTTTGTCGGTCATTTTTACTGTTTTATTTTTTATTTTTATGTAATCGATCTATTATATAAGGATCATTTAGGCTTCAGTTAGAGGTAGGCTTTTTCTTTTAGAAGTTTTTGTTTCCGATAGCTCTCTCTCTCTCTTTTTCTCTCTCATTTGTAAACCCTCTGTAGTCACTTGAAATTGGTATATCAATAAAAGAAACCATTTGGTTACAACCTCGACGGTCTCAGGTACTTTTATTTTTTCTGCTTTTAATTTAATTTCTTGTTTGAAGATTTAGCCTAAATAATAGGCTAAATATATGTGTTAAACTTAGAATTCTTGACCTATTCTTGAAGCATGCTTTAGTATTAATTTGATTACTGTTTCTGTTCCGATGTTGCTTAGGTTAAAGGTATAAACCCAGGCAGTTCTGAGTTAGAAAGTAAACTCTGGTTATGGAAGCATAATCAGTGACCTTCGCATGACCCGTTTTTAAGCCGTTGGTTAAGGCCTTGTTAAAAGGGTTAGCAGGTAAGGTCGTGGTTTAGAGTTTACTAACTGATTTAGAATTTTGACAGGGTTTGTACCTTAGTAATCCTCTCCCTGTAGCTTCATCGTATCGATCCTGTAGTCACTTGGATATATATATATATATATATATATATATATATATATATTATAAATAATTACTACATATTTTTAGATATTTAGTTTTTGGCTGATTGGTCAAATACTAAAAAGCCCAATGAAAAGTCGGCATCGACAGTAGGAAGAAGCCAAGACACTCTGTATGTCCAAATTGGACACTTCAAACTCTGTTAACAAACTATCAGAACCACATTTTCACTATAGTATTTTCCCATCCATCAATTTAGAAGTTGCAAAAGATGACTGCTCACAAAACTCATTGCTTGATCTTGCCATATCCAGTCCAAGGTCATATCAAACTTTGGAAAGGGCTCTTTACTTGCGAACTTTAGCGAGGACATAGTTAAACAATATTACACGGGTTTGAAAATTTTGGTACATACCGAATTACCAACTCGAAACGGAAAATTTTGGTATTAGGTATTTTGATACTTGGTGTGGTATTTGGTTTAAGTTTTATATAGTATCTGCTACAATATTCAGTATTTAAAAACATACCAAAATATTGATATCGAACCGAAATAAATATTAATTTACACAATATACATATTTTAGATTACTAGTATCTATGAACGTGCATTGTACGTTAATAATGGCATTTGATGATTTAAATATTTATTTATATGAAGGAACAAAAAAATTTAATTAATAAAATAATTTTATGAATAATATAACATTCATCTAAATGCCGAAAAATATTATTGCTTTAGCATAATACATGAATTTAAAATAAAAGGATATCATCAAAATTTACACAAATGATCAATTTTATCATGGTAGTTAGATAACTATGTATTATTATAGTTTAAAAGTATTTAATGTGATGGTATCTTAACGAACACTTCTTTGTGGACAATATTTTTTTGTGTATGTTTCCTCCTAATGATTTGGTTGTTCCGCCTTAAGCAGAACTCTTGTTGTCGATCTTGATATCCCTCTTGAAAGTGCAACATACAGTTGTTCGTGCAAGAAAATATATTGCGGTAAATATAGTCCAACGTTTAGGATGTTTGTCCTTGTGCTTTATTTATTATATCTGCGAAACATAAACATACTAAAAATTATTTTCACACAAATTTAAAAGGATATTCCTTAGTTTCAGAAGACGAATGTTGAACTTAAGAATAAGAATATACTTAGAAGCATATTGACCAGTATCATAATTTTTGCATGTATGACGTTATAGTCAAAACTTATATATACCATCTGTGTGCTAATACATAAGCTATTCGACGTATTTAAGTTTTTCAGTAGCATGACGGACATATTTCTGTTCAAAATCAACCTATGTACAATAGAAGATCAACTTAGTCTATTATATATACGGTGACACTAACATACATAAAAAAATAATAAACTTGACAACAAACATGTATGGTAGAAGGTTGTTTGTTATTAATGTGAAGCAATACCAAATTTTATTAATGAGATAATTATATATGTTCGGGAAGAAAAGATTGTTCTAAAGGAAATGACAAATACAATAATCATTTAAATGTCGATAATCAATGTTACTTTATTATGTTAGCATAGTACATGTGCTCAAAATAATTGAACATCTTCTAAACAGGCAAAAATAGTCAATTTTACTAAGGTAAATATTATTATGTACGCGTAATTTAAAAATATATAATATGATCATTCACGGTATGATGTAGTAACTTTTGTTTTGTTTTAATATATATATTTCCACTTCATGTTCATTGAGAAGTACTGTCTGGATATTTGTCTTCTATATATATTTATGTAATTATAAATTTATGTTAAAAATTAATACATACAAGTTAAAAATATACTACAAATGTACAATAAACTATTATTTCTTCGCCCACAAAGGTTAACTGCAAATGCAAACCTTCACCTCTTGCATATTTATACCCTATTAATGATCAACTTTCAGTATCATTCTCAAAACGCATGCAATAACTAAGAAAAGTTGCGAAATAATATCTAATCTAGAGAAAATTAACTTTTTATTATCTAATGTAGTTTATTCATTTTTAATTTAAAGAAAAAATCAAACATATTTTCATTCAAGAGTTAGAATATCTACTGATTCTATAATATAAATAAAACTACCAAGATAACCTTTGCAATATTTAGTGATTCAAAATATTTTTTGTGACGACCCGGCCAGTCGTCTCATGAGTTACCGCTCCGTTTCTCCAATTTCTGCTTTATTATGCTTCGTTATCCGTATTTTATGTAATCGATTTGAGTAGTTTGCGTTCGGAGTGGATTTGGTAAAAAATGAGACACTTAGTCTCTTTTAAGAAGGTTTAAGTTGGAAAAGTCAACCGGATGTTGACTTATGAGTTAGAGGGCTTGGATGTGAGTTCTGATGGTTCGGTTAGTTTCGGGAGGTGATTTATGACTTAGGAGTGTAATCGGAATTGGTTTTGGAGGTCCGGTGTAGAATTAGGCTTGAATTGGTGGAGTTAGTATTTTGGCGATTTTCGGTTGTTAGGCGAGATTTTGATCCAAGGGTCGGAATGGAATTCCGAGAGTTGCTGTAGCTTCGTTATGTCATTTGAGATGTGTGTGCAAAATTTCACGTCATTCAGACGTGGTTTGGTTGGGTTTTCGATCAAAAGAGTAATTTAGAAGACTTTGAAATTCTTAGGCTTGAATGTGACGCGAATTTGGTGTTGTGATGTTGTTTTGAGCGTTCCAAAGGTTGGAACAAGTTTGAATGATGTTATTAGATATTTTGGCATATTTGGTTGAGGTCTCAGTGGCCTCCGGTGAGTTTTGGATGGTTAAACGAACTATTTCATCTTTGGAAAAAATTGCAGATTTTTTTTTTAGCTTCAGTTGTGCACAAGAAAATTTCTGGTGCGAGTAGTCCAGTTTGGAAGCTCATATCTTGTAATCTATAAGGAATCAGAAAAATTTCAAAACATGAAAGTTGTAGCCCTTGTATTCTAGTTTTCAGAAAGTTAAACCATTTATGATTTGGATATTCTATGAGAAAGTTATGATTGATCGAAGTTGGCTGGTGGAGCAATTTCGACAGAATTTTCTGATGCACTTTAGAAGCTCATATCTCAGAATATATAAAGAGTTATATAGTGTATAACCTATCAAATGAAAGATATTTGAGTCTAGTTTCTAAATCTTCCAACCGTTGATCATTTGGATATTTTCACAAGGGGTTATGAGCGTCTTAACAGAAGGTATACAGCAAGGAAAAATGGTAAGAGGATGTACAACCTGCACAGCGCAAGGTACAACTCGATGAAGCCTGGGCAGAATGTTTTTAAGTCTTCTTGTCCGCGATTTTGGGTATATTTTCACCCATAGTTGCTCATTTTTGGAGGTTCTTGAAGGAAATTAACGAGGGATTCAAGGAGAATCGATTGGAGGTAAGAATTTCGAACCTAAAACTCGTTTATATTGTGAAATCCACCTAGAAAATCATTGAAGTCTTGCTAAAAATGGAAAAAATAAGGCTTGGGATTTTGAAATTCTAATTGGGCATTTGGAGGACCATTTGGGGTCGGATTTGAGAACTTTTGGTATTTTTTTATTGTTTTCGTTTGGCTTTGTCCCCTCAGCATATTGTGTCGTATTCGTTCTGATTTTGGATAGATTCGACGCGCATGGATGCCAATTCGAGGGGCAAAGGCGTCGCGGGCTAGGGATATAGCCGGTTCGAGGTGAATAGTGATTGTAAATGATGTTCTGAGGGTTTGAAATCCCGGATTGTACATCGTAGTGCTATATTGAGGTGAGACACGCACTCGAGGATGAGCGTGGGGTCGTTTACTACTGGGGATTGTGACTTGGTCCGTCCCGATTGATGATTTTTACCGCGTATTTGACTAAAACTTATTTGTTATCATCATGATTTGGGCTGATTGCCATATTTGGGCTTTGTGCCAATTATTTGAACCCTTCGGGGATTTTTATCACTGTTTCCTCACTATTTTGACTTAATACTTGAACTCAGTCATGCTGTTTTCCACTGTTTTACAACTCAGCCACATTTACTCAGTTTAAAGACTTAAATAATATTTTAATGATGTTTTTGGGCTGAGAACTACTGTTTTACTATGCCCGAGGGGCTTGTGATGATTTTGTGATTGATATGAGGCCGAAGGCCTGAGATACTTTATATACGCCACGAGGTGGCTTAACTGATATGAGGCCGAGGGCCTAGATTTGATGCCACGAGGTGGCTTGATATTGCGCTTGGGCCATAAGGGGCCCCTCCCGGAGTCTGTACACCCCCAGTGAGCGCGGGTACCCATTGTGATGTGAGATATAGCCCGAGGGGCTGATATTGTGCTATGTGATAGCCCGAGTAGCTGATATTATTCCATGTGATAGCCCGAGGGGCTGGTATTGTTCTGAGATTTGAGCCCGAGGGGCTGGTACTGTTCTGCGATATTGTCCGAGGGGCGGATTTGTTGATACTAAGCCCGAGGGGCGATCTTCTATTTTTTTTTACTTCACATTATTTACCTGAAAAATTACATGTTTTACCAGTTGAAAGGAGATTTTACTTGATTTCTCACTGATTTACTGTTTTCAAATGATGTTTTACTGCTTCATTATAGAATGCCTTGTGCTTTACGTGCTTTCTTACTTTCAGTCGTTATTTATATTTATTACTCACTGGGTCGGAGTACTCACATTACTCCCTGCACCATGTGTGCAGATTCAGGCGTTGTTGGTTCCGCTCCGGAGTGTTGACTCCTCCCGTCCAGGTGGTGATTTAGAGACTACGAGGTAGCTGTTGGCATCCGCAGCCCCGTATCTCCCTTATCTTATTGTTTCTATGTTCTTCAAACAAGTGTGCCAGATATTGTATTTAGTAGACTTGTATCAGGATCCATAGTTGCTCATGACTTGTGACACCCCGGTTTGGGCTGTGTCGGGATGGTTTCTATTATGGTTAGCTATATTTCCGCGAATTATTGCTATTAAATCATGCTTATATTGTTTTCATGTTAATTAACTGATTAAAATGAGATTTTGGTTAAATTGGCTGGCCTTGTCTTCATGAGAGGCGCCATCACGACCGGGTTCAGGGTTAGGGTCGTAACATTTTTTGAAATCGACTAATTTAAATTGAACTGTATAAAAGCCAACAAACTTACACACGTCTTGATAAGTTGACTATAATTTCTAAATTAAATATCTAAACAATCAAGAATAGATAGCACATAAATCATGGACGTCATTTTTCTCAGAAAAATCAAAGCAAATATTTACCAGGCATTCAGGCCACCACAGAAAAATAAAAAGTTAATTAATTACCTCTCGAGAAGTTTGCCGAACTTTCTTATCTTCTTCTACCAAAGCTAAAAACTGATAATTTTTAAAAATTTTATGGTCTAGCATTTGGATTTTCTTGGTTGTAATTTAATAATTGAGTATTTGTTAATATTACACAAAAAATTGATAAAAATATATTATTTGAGTAGGAAAATAGTTCAAATATAATACAAAAATATATTATCGTGGGGGTATTTTTTTTTTCTCAATTTTAGCTCTTTATGCAGTCCGTATAATATTACTTAAAAATTTTTTGGTATTGGACGTTAGGGAGTGGTAATGTATTGCCAATACAGAGGATTCTGATGAAATTGATTTTATTAAAATTTCATACATATTTTTAATAAGAATCTAATAGAAAATTTTTATTAATTTTAAAATATTAAATATTTTAAATTAGCATAGAAGATATTGTATTCTAAAAAATAAGTTATTGCAATTATGCCCTTTCACTATGAGTTCTTCCGTATAATATTTTAGGGCCATTTTGGTATATTAATATTGTATTTATACTTTTATAATAATATTGGCTAACCTTTTGCTAAATGAATTTGGACAATATAAAGGACATTGTAATACGTTTTCAAATTAAATTAATAATAAGAATTTTTAAGAAGTATATCCTAAAAGTAATAGGATTACATAACTAAAGATATTTACTTGTTTAATTTTATATGAATTAGACAACCGGAAAGTTATTATACTAATAGGATTCCTAACGTGTAGTATTATGTTCTAAAACTAATAGGATTATGAGGCTAATATCTAGAATTCTAGTTATGTCCTTTTATTATGAGTTGTTATATTTAATATTATAAGATTATTTTTGTAAACTAACATTGCATTCATGCTTTTACAATAATATAGATAACATAATATAAAAGGCCTAAAATTTTATTTCACTTACAACAGTGTCATTCTCATGTCCCCGCTTGTGCGCGATTCAGATAATTACCGCCAGTTTTGTTTTGGATTGTATTCAGATTCCTATATTTATTTCAAAACTGATAATAGTCTAGTTCAAAAGTTCATAAATCGAAATTGAAAGGAAAAAAATCAAATCATATCGAATTTCATTAGGTATGATATTTTTTTTTTTTATAAATTACCTTACTGCATTATACCACCGTACACTATTATCTCACCTCCAGAATGAGCATGATAATACACTAATACCACTGGATAGTGTTCTAACAGTGTACAGATTCTAATGCAGTAGGGCTGATTTTCATAAATATAATAATAGAAAGTACAATGATGGAGGAGGGCATCGACCTGACCTCCATATAGGGAAAGTGTACATCCTTGATCACCCATATTTGGTGACCAACTGTACCTAGATAGCTAAGGTGAGTTAGACCTATAGTAATGTAATGGCTGTCGATCTTAGGTATGATATTGGTATTACATTTTAAAAAATTAAATACTGAATTGGAATGTCTAAAATCAAATCGAACCAAACGACGAATAAATATTATATAGTTCAAAGGCAAATTTGATATTTTCCCCTTTTTTAATATATTTGACTAAAAAAGAAGAAAATGTTGATTTCATTTTTTGTAAAGACGTTAAATCTTAAAAAAGTTTATCAATATTCATACTCACTTTTCTTTTTATTTTACAATTCGTATTCATACAAAACTCTTAGGATATTTAAAATGGACAGAAAAGGTATCTTTCATCAAATAAAATTAAAAAAAAAATTCAGAAACCACTATTGTTTGGTGGCTATTAACTTTCTATAGCTATCATATACTTAATTACTTCCTATAGCTATCTTTTCAGTTGTTATGGTAATGTATTTGATGTATTCAAGCTATTGTATTCATGAATACATTAGGAAAACTTGGCTAATAAACAAGAAAGCACATTTGTACGTTTATGTATTCAGGTGTATTCGCGCCATGTATTCATGAATACAGTAACGCAAATAAACATAAAATAGGTCTCTCCAGTTGTTTAAAAACAGAAAGTGGATCAATTAACGTGATACATCCTAATATAACTCAACAAACACCATTATAACACAAAACATTATCAATCCAATTTATGAGAAGATTTTGCAAACGACGAACACCAACAAACATAGCCATCTTCAGAGTTTCACTCCTTTTTTTTCCTGGTATCCTTCGATATTTTTTTACACTGATATTATTTGAGATTCTGCTAGTAAGTAATACAAGCATCTACAGAAATAGTTTGAAATTTGATTTCTTAGATCACAAGTTTAACCGTCCTAATTCGTCATTCTAGCAAGTGAAACATTGAAAATTGTTATGTCGATTATTCGATTGATGGGATACTGATAAAGGAGTATGCGTCGTACAATGATTTGGTTGCTTCAATTTCGAAGCAACTTGACATAGATTTGAGCTCAAAGTTAATTAAAATTGAATACAAAATGGAAGGAAATTGCACGTCAATAGAAATACACAATGACATGGGTTATCAGGTGTATATAGAGTTGAAAAAGGAGAACAGAGAATTCGGCATGTATCCATTATGTAAACTTCAATGGATAAACAAGTTATAGCTGAAGGAAGTTTAATACAAAGTGACCGAATGCAACTTGACGAAATCGATAGGGTGTGTAAATTTGATACAGTTGATACACTTGCACTTGGGTCTTTAAACTCTGATGAACCAATTGAGGTTTTTGAACCAGAAAGGGATTTGATTATTTCAAAAACTAATCAAAAAGATGTGATTGGTAGACAAGTATATAAGGATAAGGACACATTGAAGGCGGTGATGGAGCAATATGCAATTGCTGAAAGGTTTCAATTCCTAGTTGATAGGTCAAATGCTATCAGGATTGAATGATATCACTTACAACCTCTTCACCAAATATGTTATATTCAACTGTATGTATACGTATTCGTAATAGTTTAATAGTGTATTCATAGCAGCATGTTGCAAATACAGCAAAGTATAATGTTGTATTCATAATGTTTGCTCTCCTTCAGTGTTTTTAATTGAATGATCTGAAACAGTTATAGGGGAATTGAACTATTTATATTAAGTTTGTTCAATGAATAATTTTTTATAGTATATTCATGTAACTACATTGTATTTCATTGTATGTTTCTGTATTCAAAATTTTGTTGACAAATGAAAATGTTGTGTGTCTGTAGTCGAATCAGCTGTAAGAGCTGTATATGTTTATCCATAGCTAACTAATCGTACTTATAACACAATTATATTTGCAGCTATACATTGTTATGTATTTTTTAGGATTGTGAATGAAAATTTAAGGCTTCTAGTATTAACAAATCACAAATGTTCAAAGTGAAGGAGTTCAATGATAAGCATACATGTCCGTTGAAAGATAAGGTGTATGAGCAACGTCAAGCAATCGGTAGGTTGATTGGGGGAATGATTAGGTCCAAGTTTACTAATCATAAGAGGAAATATACGCCAGAGGATATAATTGATGATGTGAAATCGGACTTTGGTGTAGATGTTAGTTACATGTTGCGTGGCACGCTAGAGAAAAGGCAGTAAATTTTCTGAGGGGTGAACCAACTGATTCATACAATAAATTATGATGGTATTTATATACACTGGATATGACATATCATGGTTGACATATTAGAATGGAAAAATCACCTAAAATCACATATTCTGTCTGTTAAACAGTGTTCAAATTCAATGTATTTCAAATGATTTTTTTCTTGTATTCATGTATTCTATATTTAATACGTCAAGTCGTTAACATATTTGTTGTACAAATTTCCACAACTTATATTTCTCCGTTTAATGTAGGTTGTCCCATCGACTGAACACTTGCATATGGTGAACGGTGAAGGAAGGCATTACACTGTTTGCCTCCTAGAGAAAACTTGA
Source organism: Nicotiana obtusifolia (assembly GCA_002018475.1). NCBI lineage: Eukaryota > Viridiplantae > Streptophyta > Magnoliopsida > Solanales > Solanaceae > Nicotiana > Nicotiana obtusifolia. Next base: position 172,153 of record MCJB01020461.1, read on the forward strand.
ATTTGTGGGCGGTTCCAAGTTGATGAATTACCATGCCAACATGCTTGGGCTATCTTGAAAAGCAAGTTCCTAATGTCAGAAGATTATTGCTCGGATTATTACAAATCAAAATCTGTTGTAATGACACACGAGGTACCCTTGTCTCCACTGCCTGACCGAAGTGAATGGAATATACCAGCACATATATCAGAGGAAGTTTGTCTTGCCACCCAAATGGAAAAGACCTCCTGGAACGCCAAAGAAGAAGCGCGATAAGCCGTTAAGTGAATTGCTTCAGAAGAAAAATCAATATTCGTGGGCAGGGAGGACATAATAAGTGTACTTGTAGAAATTCTCCACGTAGGAATTAGTTCATGTTCTGATTGTAATTACTGAAATAACTATATGGCGTAGATTTGTTCAAGTTGTCTATTACATATTGATTTCTTGGTTTATTGGATTCTTACTGGATGAATCTTTTAAGTTTAGATTACTAAATTGAACGTTATTATGATGTTTATACAGGTATAAGGTATAGCATGACATGTATAAAATAAAAAAGTCTGCATTCAAAAAAAATTGAATACATAATACATCTATGTACATAATTATATTAATGCATAAATACAACTGAATACAAACATAAGAATACAAAAATAGGAAACATAATACAACTACGTACAAAATTATACTAATACATAAATACAACATAATACAATAATAGGAAATAGAATATAATCACTGGATATAGTTAAGTTTGAAATATAATAAATACAGTAAAATACAATGAATACAACCAGAAAAACAGTGAAAACAATCATTGACTATAACACTGGCAATCATTTAAATATAACAGAATATAGCAGAGATGTAAAATCACTGAATTATGTTGAATATAGCAGGGATATATATCAGCAAAATACAACTATATAAATATATAATAGAACTATGTGGATGATTATGTTGATACATAAGTACAATCAGAATATATGAATTAACGGCATATATTCACTTCTGTTATGGATTGTATCATTAACATCTTAAAGACAACAAGACAGTCATGTATTCAAAACCAAAAAGGTTGCATACAACCATGATTTATTCAGTAATAAGCTGCAAATATAATCCCTGTTATAGAAAACTATTCTAAAATTATCTTCACAGAAGTATCTGAATCTGTGATTTGCCTAACAATCTTTGCGGGTGCTTCATTCTCGCTTATCGCATCGGGGTCTATCTTCCGCATAGCATAGTCCCAAAGGGTCTGGAATGCCTCCTTACCCCGTGGGTAATCAGAATATCTCCCACTCTCGACCAAGTCAAAATGTAGTCTTGCGATAGTTGTGCAGTTCTTCTCAGTGGATAATATAAATTTATGTATGAAATACAACATAGCTATTTTAATGGCATCTTCATTGTTGTCAAAACCTCAATTCTTGTCATCAATCCTGTTAGGCATCGTTGTATTAAACTCAAAATCTTCAGCGTCACTAATACAATTGAGACCCGTAACTACCGCAAACTCCCTGATTGAAAAGCATAATGTTGTACCATTCACATATATTAAAAATGAATCAACATGACTTTTTTCTAGCTGCAGAACCATGAAGTATCTGAACAATTGATGTTGAATCTCACAGTGCTTCATATCGAGGAAACTTCCAAAACAAGTAGTACTAAATAATTTGTACTGATCTGGAATAAGCTTTTCTTTGAGGTGGGAGATTATGTTGGTGTTAGTGTAGGAACTGATATCGGTGATAAAATAGGCAAGTGTTAAATAAAGAGTTTTATTTCCTACATACACAAAAAGAATTAAAAAGATAAAATATATGGTTGAGAATATAAAAGAATACATTTAGGTTGAATACATAACTCATTCATGAAATACAACATATTGCAGTGATAAATTACCACAAAATTTATGAGTTATGACAATGACCGTTGTATTAAATACATATGAATACAGTTAGATTGAATACATAACTATTACAGAACAGTTGGTGTATTTACAAAATATTGTTGAATGAACTAAAATACATATAAATACATCTAAATACAACAGTCAAAAATCACTGCATAAAATAGTAATCAGTGTAGGCAATATCGAAACATATAACTATATCTAACTACAAGAAGAGACAGTGTACAAGCTAAAAATCTATGAATTCGGATTTTAATACATATAAATACATCTACAATTACCTTTTCGTTCTGTGTTTCCAAGCTAATTCCTTTAATGACCTCTTTTCCCTTAATCCCTGAAGCATCAGGAAGTGTGAATTTTTTCGAACATAAACCAACTTGACCTTGTTGAGTAGGGTCATTGCGAATTTTTGTTCTCCTTTCTACTTCAGTGGTTGCTAATGAACCTGTAAATACATGTTCCGCTTGAGTGATTTGCAAATCGAAAGATGGCCCATCAAAATTGAGTGCTTTGATGGGTATACCTCGGGTAACCCTCTTCTGAGTTATTGAATCAGCCATTGAAGAGAAAATTTCAAGTTTTCTGATGAAAACATAACAATGGTGAATATGTAAAAATAATTAGTAAAGAGAAAAAGAAGAAGCTTTAACCGGTCAAAAGTCAAAAAACTTTAACACTTACCACAACTTTTTGGAGCAAAAAACTGAAAATTGAGGGAGACAATGGCGGTTTCTGAGAATCGTGGTTTAACAATGGGGAAGACAATGGCGATGTAAGAGAGAGATCGTAGAGAGAAAAATAAGATATTGTGCGCTATTTTGGAAGAGAATAACTGAAATAGAGACAAAAAAATATTAGCCAACGTATTTAATGGCTTAACGGTAGTGCATACCATAAATACATATTTTGCTATAAGAACTAAAAGGTAGTTATAGAAAATAATATTTTAAAAGCGTTTTTATTTATAATGAATAAGGTGTAAAGCTTTGTTATAGTTCGTAAAATTTCCCAAAATAAGCGTAGATGCATATATGACTAATCAATATACCTTATCTTATTTAAAATGGTCAAAGTTATATGTCGACATTATTACCTAATCCTAATTAAATACTTAAATAGGACTCATATTTCGATTATGCCGTATAACACTACATCTTTATTTTCTTTCAATGCATATGGCATGCTTATGTCACTGCACATGTTAGGCAATTCAAAATCAATATTGATTGAGACAATAAGAAAAATCCAAGACACTTACTTAGGCATGTATGTCAAAAAAATTGAACACTTCAAACTCTTTTGACCAACTATAAGAACCTCATTTTCACAACAGGATTTTCCATCCTCTCATTCTAAATCGGCCATATTATCAATTGAGAAGTTGCAAAAAGATGTCTCAGAAAGCTCATTGCTTAATCTTGCCATATCCAATCCAAGGTCATATCAACCCTATGCTCCAATTCTCCAAACGTTTGCAATCCAAAAATGTCAAAATCACCATAGCAGCCACAAAATTCTTCTTGAAAACCATGCAAGAATTGTCAACTCCTGTGTCAATCGAGGCCATCTCCGATGGCTATGATGATGGAGGCATCAGCCAAGCAGAAAGCTTCGCGGCCTATACTACAAGATTCAAAGAAGTTGGCTCTAACACTCTGTCTCAGCTTATTGAAATGTTAACGACTCGTGGTTATCCTGTGAATTGCATAGTTTATGATCCATTCCTTCCTTGGGCTGTAGAAGTGGCAAAGAAGTTTGGATTAGCTAGTGCTGCTTTTTTCACACAATCTTGTGCAGTAGATAATATTTATTACCATGTACATAAAGGGGTTCTAAATCTTCCTCCTACTGAAGTTGATGAAGAAATCTCAATTCCTGGATTAGTAACAATTGAGAGTTCAGATGTACCTAGTTTTGTTTCTACTCCTGAATCAACAAGAGCACTTGAAATGTTGGTGAATCAATTCTCAAATCTTGAGAACATAGATTGGGTCCTAATCAACAGCTTCAATGAATTGGAGAAAGAGGTAAGAGAATATTCTTCTATTTTTGTCTTCTCTTTTTCTCTTAAGTCCATTTGGAACTTTGCCAATTTGCTGCATAGAAAAATACAACACTCTGATTCACTATACCAGTTTAACAGCCTTATTGCTCCAATTAGTGAAGTGTTAATGAAGTGAGATATCTAAAAGAAATAAAGCGCAGTTTAGACATATAATCTTATACTAAGGCTATTACATGTATTTCTTAAGGGATGTTTAGAAACACAGATGGTAATATGGACCAGAAGTAGTACTTGGTAAAAACTACTACTACAATATTAACTTTTTCCAAAGCAGATCTTGTCCACAGGATATTTATTCATCCACAGTTTTAACAAGTGTAACAGAGTATTCATTCTTGAGGTACTATGTAGTAGGAAAAAACATAGAAAAAGAACCACATAATACATATTGGAGTTAATTTTTTAGCCATCTAAGTTGCACAAAATATTTAAATTGTCACATGAAATCTCATCCTTCTAATTTGTTGACATGTAGGTAGTTGATTGGATGTCCAAGCTTTATCCAATCAAGACAATTGGACCAACTATACCATCAATATACCTAGACAAGAGGCTACCAGATGACAAAGAATATGGCCTTAGTATCTTCAAGCCACTGACAAATGAATGTCTAAACTGGTTAAATCACCAACCAATCAGCTCAGTGGTATATGTATCATTTGGAAGTTTAACCAAACTAGAACCTGAGCAAATGGAAGAATTAGCATGGGGTTTGAAAAGTAGCAACAAGAACTTCTTGTGGGTTGTTAGATCCACTGAAGAATCCAAACTTCCCAAGAATTTTTTAGAGGAATTAAAATTAGCAAGTGAGAATAAAGGCTTAGTGGTGTCATGGTGTCCACAATTACAAGTCTTGGGACATAAATCAATAGGGTGTTTTCTCACACATTGTGGGTGGAATTCAACTTTGGAAGCAATTAGTTTGGGAGTACCAATGGTTGCAATGCCACAATGGTCAGATCAGCCAACAAATGCAAAGCTTGTTGAAGATGTTTGGGGGATGGGAGTAAGAGCAAAACAAGATGAAAAAGGAATAGTTAAAAGAGAAGTTATTGAAGAATGTATACGGATAGTGATGGAAGAAGAGAAAGGAAAAATTATTACGGAAAATGCAAAGAAATGGAATGATTTGGCTAGAAAAGCTGTGGATGAAGGAGGAAGTTCAGATAGAAATATTGAAGAATTTATCTCCAAGTTGGAGACTATTTCCTATAGGTAAGAAATTAAGAGCAACATATAGAAAAATAAAGAAGAAGCCATTTCACATTTTGATTTTTTTTTTTCCAAGTTGAAGTAGCAAGATTGACCTGAATCTTTTGTTTTCTTCTTCTAAGCTAAAGCAATGTGGCTGATCAAGCAACATGATATGTAATGTTGTTATTTATGAGCTTAACTTTTATATATTGATAGTGTAAAAAATTTTAATACTATCAGATAACGTTGAAGGTTTACACGCCATGACCCATAATAAGTAAAATTAGTAATATGAATTATTATAAGTAACATTCTATAATAAGTTAATGTCAGAAGTTCCAATATACAGTAGACGAATATAAGTTATTTCTGTTGTTTATGAGTTACATAATATGGATTGATAAGGTGTGACGGTCAATGGGTTATTCCCAACTTATTCTTAGATGATTGAATGCTTTAATTTATTTGTCATCTGACCTTTAGTGAACTTTCGGATGTAATTAACTAAAATTTAGTGAATTTTAATTTAATATTTATGAATTAATTAAGATTAGCAAGTAATTCTTGATCATCAGAAAAAGGCCACGATGTTACTGAGTATCATTATCATTCAATTGCTTGCTACTTTTTTCCACAATAGCCGGAAAAAGATGTACATATTAATTCTTTTTCTTTCATTACTTTTCTGAGAAGTCATTTTCTCTAGACACACAAGATAAACAAAAATCATCAATAGTGCAATAAAATTAATTTACTCCTAACACATAAATAATAAAACAGCTACTGCAGTTGATCCAACAACTACTAAAATTATTACAATAATCGCTGAAGTTGCTGCGAGAAATTCAGCAGTTGTTCGATTATTCGTCGCAACAAGCTTTTCAGTTGTTAAAATTTTTGTAACAATTGCTGATGTTTTTGCAACAAATTCAGCAATAGTTGCAAAAAAATTCCAACAACTGAAGGCAATTCTTATGAAACAGAGAACAATGATAAAAGCAGCATTAACAATACTGCAATGTACCACAAAAACTGCCGAAACCCCTATTTGAAAAGCTACAATGAAAAAACCCCAAAAACCTTTACGCTAAAAAACGCCCTCTCCTCTCTCTAGGCGACATGGAGATTTAGAAGCTACCATGCTGCGCCCCTATCCCCAGCCTAAGGATGTGGGAGAGACGAACCATAACCCTAAACTTATCACTTCGTATGCAACACTACTCACTACTAGAAATCAGGCATTTAGGGACCAAACACTAGCGACCAAAGTTGGTCTGCCAAAAAAAGCGACCAACTTTGGTCGCTAACGTAGACGAAAAAAATGAAAAAAAACTTAAATAAAATAGCGACCAATATTGGTCGCCCAGTGGTCGCTAATGTGTTCAACATTTTGACCGGACTGGTCAAACAAATCCGGTCAAAGAAAATTCAAAAATAGCGACCAACTTTGGTCGCTAAACTGGACCCACGTTCAATATTAGCGACCAAAATTGGTCGCATAAGGAAGGGAAATTTTCTGGGGAAATAAGCGACCAAAGTTGGTCGCTTTTCTTGAATATTAAATTAAATCAGAAATTAAATTGGCGACCAACTTTGGTCGCTTAGTGGAAGGAATTTTTTGGTGACATAATCGACCAAAGTTGGTCGCTTCCATGAATATTAAATTAAATCAGAATTTCGTTTAGCGACCAGCTTTGGGCGCTTCTTGGAGGAAATTTTATGGTGCCATAAGCGACCAAAGTTGGTCGCTTATCTGGAAAATAAAATAAATCAGATTTTCATTTGGGGACCAACTTTGGTCGCTAAAAGAAAGGTATATATATTTGCGACCAAAGTTGGTCGCTTTGTTGTTAATATTTTACCAAAGTGTATAAATATATTACTAATATATATATATAT
>MCJB01020472.1:0-11996 GCA_002018475.1 Nicotiana obtusifolia
CGGTGCCACACTTGTCACAAGATGAATTGTGTTTTATATTGCAATAATTTGTTAAATTCAGTTATTTAATATTGAAATACGTATGTTTATTTACTTCCTTATCTGTTTATTTTATCCATGTTTAGTTGCTAATTGTAGTAGTGTATAGGTATATATATATATATGCATATGTTATGTTCAACAGGTTTATCTGGAGTCCGGTCTAGCCTCGTCACTACCTCGCCGGGGTTAGGCCAGGCACTTACCAGCACATGGGGTCGGTTGTGCTGATACTACACTCTGCACTTTTGTGCAGATACCGGCGCAGCAGGTGTCGGACAGTAAGTAAGGCGGACTTTCAGATTTTGGCGCGACCTTCCAGGCGACTCAAGGTAGGACTGCAGCCGTTCGCAGCTCTTGACGTCATCTGCCCATACTTTTGTCTCTATTTCCATGTAGTTCGGAAATAGCATTTTGGATATTTCTTTCAAGACCTTTGTGTGTAGTAACTCTTAGACTGTCTGTGAACACTGTGACACCAGTTCTTGGGTAGATTTTTGTAAAGGGAAGGCGATGTATATATAATATTTCCACATGTTAACATTATTTATGTTTATGATTTTGCGAGCAATTAAGTATGAATGTTAATGTAATTAATGAGTTTAATTATTGGCTGGCCTAGCTCCCATTAGTAGGCGCCATCACGACTCCCGAGGGAGGGAGATTTGGGGTCGTGACAAACCCGAATTTGGACTGAGGGATTTCGGCCCAAACATATAGATACTCCCAAATGAGTTGAGGGAGGGGCGGACATTATTTGAGAGTCAAGAAGGCTACGAGAACACTTGGAAGCAACGAATCACAAGAGTTTTCTCTTCCGTTCTTCGTTAATCGGTATTTTAATGCTTTCAATTATTATCACGATTGTTAGTATGGTTATGAGTAGCTAAATTTTCCCATCTAGGATTTGATGGAACCTTTTGAAGGATGATTTTTCTGTTGCGTTTAATATAATTTTGCCGTTGGATTTTCTCTTCTTATTCAACTACGTGATTGTTTTAGTTGATTGAAGGGCCCTCAACTGACTGTGCCTGTTTAGTATTTCTTGGAAAATGGTACATATTTAGGTAGTTGTTCTAACACATCACTCCTAACGTATGTGGGGAATCAAAACGGAGGGTTTAAAGGTGGGATTAGGAATAACGAAATCTTGTTGCGATCTTAGTGAGCGGTTAACTAGTGCCAGCTAGAGTAGTTCGAGAGAATACGTCTAGTAAATTGTGGTAATTGCTATGACACCCGAAATACTCACGATCGGTAAAGAATACATAAGTGAAATTATAGAAAATGTAGCGTTGAGAATTCCGACATTGGGGAAACATAACTCAAGGCCTCCTTAATCTTGTCTCTAACCCTTAGTATCTTTAGTTAATAATTCTACTTTAATTAGTTAGAAATAAAATCTCAATCTTTATAATTATATAATTTGTTCAAACTTATCTTCTTATTGATAGTAAAAAGTTGTAGTTAAACCTCAGTTCTTTGTGAGATTCGGCTCCGAATTTTTAAATCGAATTATATTTGCAACAATCACTTATCCTTTTTAGGACTAAAGTTGGGCGTGATCAAAAGAATAAGACATGTACTTTGTACTCAACGACTATAGTGGATTTACAGTTTGTTGACAATGTGAATTTTGACGGAGAAGGTAAGCTTCAACCTGGACTTTATGCAATTTACTAATTTCAAGTGTGCATGTTTTTTTCGATAGAAAACTTAATCTAATTTATTTATATGATATGTTAAATTTTACAAATACATAGATTGCTCGTGCCTATAACTTTTTACCTGGATCCTAAAATGCAAAATTTTCAATTTAAATTATTTTTTATTATGAGAGAGTAGATCTAATAATATAATGAAAGATTATCTGTCGGTTTTGTTACAATTCACCATGATTGTCGATTTTTTGAGATCTTTTCCCGTTTTAATTTCTGTTTTTGTCCATCAGCTAAGCATCTAATTAGGAAACAAGTAAAACTTAAACGTTCTTTTTTCAGTTTATTTTTTAAAACAAGTAGGAATATAGTCTACTTACAAAGAAATAAACTAGTTTTCCATAAATAATATTTGTTACGTGACTCACGTAATAAATTTCTCCAAAAATGCGAAGGGGTGCACACTTCATGGCTAATAATAAACTTTTTCACATACAAAGATACAAGTGAAGAAGAGCCAAACAATCAACTAACCTCATTGAATTATTCCGATTTTTATAATTCTATCTTGTTTTACATATAACATAAAGTAGAACTCGTTGAGCATTGCACTGATTTGCTGGCATTATTTTTGAAAGAATTCGTTCAAGCTGAATGTCCACTAAGAAGACATGTTTGGTTTAGTGCATTGTTGTGACGGTTCTATCTCCTTCGTCAGCAACAATGTCTTATCATAAATGTGCTTCTTTTAAATTATAAATTACTTATTCTTCTTTTACGAAATAGTGAAGAAAAAAAAACCAAATACAGTAGACATTTGATTTATAGCAATAACTCTTGGAAATATTTTGAAACCTTTTCTTAACCTGTAAATTATAAAATATTCAAACTGTGGGAAAAAGATCACTTTACCAGTTTTCATGATGAGAAACTTTATAGAAATAAGTAAGCCACTATCTGGATGAAGAGAAGTGTTTTATTGAACAAGTCCATTATAAGATGATAGTGGAGTCCATAGAGTTTTGATACTGAGACGTGCGTTAGCTAGCCTTGTTTGTCCCCTATATATAGCACCGCAAGATGGGGTTTGTGAGGTACAAAGCATTGCTTACCCAATACTTTATCTAGCTAGTTGTAATATTAAAAAAGGAAAAGAAAGCTACTGTGCAGTAAAGAAAAAGGAAGCATGTCAACAAGGGAAAGGCTATTGAAGTTTGTGAAGGAAGCACAGCCATATTTGGCAGTGATATTATTGCAGTTTGGATATGCAGGATCAGCTATAATAGCTAAGTCTGCTCTAAATCATGGGATGAGCCATTTCACCTTTGCCGTCTACAGAAATGCCTTTGCCACTATTGTCTTTGCTCCTTTTGCCATGGTCTTGGAAAGGTTTTTAACATATTCATGCAGTGCAACTCTCTTTTTTACTTAGATGAAGTTATTTTGGTTTTTAAAAAAAAATGAGTCTGGTTTCTCTGGTTGTTTAACACACAGGAAAATAAGGCCAAACATGACTGTATCCATTTTCTTGAAGATTATGTTGCTGGGCTTACTGGAGTAAACATCTCTGACATTAGTAAATTAGCAATTTTTCCCACTGAAAACAAAAGCTGCCTTTTTTTGCAGATTGTCTGATATTACACTGAAAACATAAGCTGCCTTTTTTTATTGCAGGCCAGTCATCGACCAGAACTTGTACTACACAGGGTTGAGATACACTACTGCAACTTTTGCAACGGCAATGTGCAATGTGCTTCCAGCCCTCACCTTTTTGTTGGCTTGGATCCTAAGGTATTATTTACCTATCTTGTCTGCAACTTATTTTGTCACATGCACGTTCATATTCAACGTTTAAGAAGGAGGAAAAAAATTGATAACTACGATCGATGTATTTAACTCAACTATTGGATCAGCAAAAAGAACCAAAAAAAAGTATCAGCAAATATGGGTGTCGTGTAACAAAAGAGTCCATGGGAGTTTTGAGCCGTCTTATCGTCCAAAGTTTTCCCTTTGTTTAGTAATGACTAGAAAGTACGGGTTGATATAAACCCCAGTACAGCTTAAAATACAATTATTAATGCATCAACGCAACAATACTCCCTCAATTTCTATTTATATGATGCTCTTTCTTGTTTAATTTGTCCTAAAAAAGATTACAGTTCTCAGTATTTGAAAACTTGTTAATTTAAACATTCAGTTTATCATAACTAACATGCTCTTATATCCAAAGAATTACGCTAGATATTTTTAAGAAAAAAAGTTATAAGAGTACCTTTGATATGTGCTGAAAGTCTTTTCTTTTTAATTTTTAAAATTTATACTCAGTCAAATAGTATCATATGAAATAAATCAGGGAATACGATTTAAAGTTGGTTACATGAGTAGGTAAATGTGGGGAATAATAGGTAACTTCAACGTGTAGGCTTGAGAAGGTGAACGTAAAGAGATTATCAAGCCAAGCAAAAATAGTGGGAACAACAGTGACATTTGGTGGTGCCATGATTATGACACTAATTGGAGGACCTACAATTGGATTGCCCTGGACCAGACATCTCCTTTCTACTACAACTGCTACTAATGCTTCTCTGACTGAGCTACAACCCATTAAGGGTGCTCTCTTCATCGCAGCAGGTTGTATCTGCTGGGCCTGTTTTTACAACCTTCAGGTACTATCCTTAATCATTCTTAAAAACTTAAGTTATTAAATGAAATTCACTATCGATGAAAATGTTGAGACCAGCAGGATAATCTACGTCGTTTTTATTTTCGTTAACATTGTTATTTTTTTTTCTTATTTTATGTTTGTTTGTTCTACAAACAGGCAATTACCTTGAAGACATACCCTGCGGCATTATCGCTCTCTTGTTTGATTTGCTCGGCGGGAGCGGTGCAAGGCACAGCTCTGACCCTTGTGGCTGAAAGGGGCAATACATCAATCTGGTCCATCCACTTGGACACTAAACTCTTATCTTACGTTTATAGTGTAAGCATGAACATTGTCTAGTATGTGCCATTATTCATCTTTATATTTATCACCTATTAGTCACGACTTTCCTAGAGCTTACTTTAGTTCACGCAAAACAAATTTTCACGGATTCAGGGAATGGTCACTTCTGGAGTGGGCTATTATGTTTCTGGATTGATAATGAAGGATAAAGGGCCCGTTTTCGTCACTGCTTTTAATCCTCTAAACATGGTAATAGTCGCAATTTTGGGTTCATTCATTTTATCCGAGCAGCTAAACCTGGGAAGGTATGTACATGCTTATTTATTTTATTACTATTATTATTATAACTATTAATTTTTATTTTATTTTCTTGGGAACGAACAATTGATTATAGCAATATCATTAATGATTTTTATTTCAAGTAGTAACGTTGCGTGCAAAAGAGGTTGTCTAATATGGTGCCGGATGAATATATAGGGTTTTGGGAGGGGCAATCATTGTAATTGGACTGTATTTAGTAATATGGGGGAAGAGCAAGGACCAAAAATTGTCTAAGTCGAGCAGCACTGACGATAGTGAAGCCGAACCTGTTGGTAAAGAAACATCTACAACGAAGTCTTTAAATCAGACAAAAGCTGGAGATGAAGCTGTTTAAGAAGAAATGGCGAGGATTTAAGTTAGGGGATATGTAGAAATAATAACTCCTTTTTAATGGTTGGGTTTTAGATAATGCTCAAGTTCCCCGCACAAAAGGATGTTGCTTTTGCATTTCTTATTAAAGAGAATTGGAAAAATGACAAAGTGCGTTTAGCATCCGCGAAGCATTTGTCAATTTATTCTGCTCATGAAATGGACGTCCGATTTATTGCAAATGCGCATATGGTACTGAACTAACTCACTAATAAAAAAATGAAAGAAAGCAAAAGCAAGAAGAGATAAGACTCATTTTAATAATGGCTTAAACTAATGGGAAGCAGAGGTACTGGTCATTAGAGTATATTGGAATTAATCTTGTGAATCCATTTAATAAAATAACTAACTTCCCAAATGCTTGGCTCGAACGAATATTAAGAAAAGCCAGACAAGATGACTTCTCATGGAATAGAATGGAAGAGCATATCAAATGTTTCACCTTTTTTGCTTTTCCTTTGTAGAATCTGTTATAACCCGTTAATCTATTAAGTAATTACCAAGTAGTTTTATTCTTGATCTAATTTTATTGGTAGAAATAACTTCCTTGCTCTTGATCTAATTTTATTGGTAAACTCTTGCCTCAATACCCATCCAAAACTTGTTGTGCTTGGAAATGACCCTTGTGCAATTGTGCGTGGACATTTGTAGCTTTGCCTTAGCCTTCTTTGTTGTGCATGCATATGACTTCTTTAATTCATTTCATTTTCTCCATCTTGCTTTTTGCTCTTCCCTTTTCCTAAAAGCTTGAGTGGGCGACGAGCGAGATAGTGGAAGCTCGTGGTTGCCAAATGCCAATGCTGATTAGGTATTATTTGCCTGGCCTAGATATGACAAAGTTTCAACGAGAATAGAGAGCCCCACAGCCAACTCCAGTTCGAAAGCAAAAACTCCTTTTTTTTTTTCCTTCCAAGTGCTTAGATACCGAACCCAATAAGTAAAAGATCCCCTCGAGCAAATACGACCCTCAGCGAAAGCGGATTGCTTCCCGATCCACACCCAACCGAGCTGAATGGTACATCACGCTACAACTTGAAGTGACAAACTCGTCGGGTACATTTATAACTTACCTATCTTATTACTTGCTTCCTCGCTAACTACACAAGTTAGTGACAAACTTGTTTTCTTAGTAAAGTACTATTTACTCAGTCAATTTATAGAAATTTGATCTGAGTTATTGTTTATTGTTAAAATAGTACAGTTGAATTTATAATATTGCTTATAGACACGTGAATTAAATTGATCCAATAGAGTAAAATAACAACGTGCAAATAGAGCAAAATAAAGATAATTGAAGAAGAGACAAGTCTAAGCTTCAAAATGTTCCCAACCCGGATCAATAATAATTGAAAAATCTCGAACTGTATAACCTTAAAGGAATGAGAGAAAGAATATTAATCTTTTGCTATTAGTATTTCCTGATATCTTACAAGAGAATGAAAACATATATTTATACTAGAGCTATAGGGTGTATGATTTACAAATTATTCGCCCTTAATTACCAATATTAATGGTAGAATAATTCTTTCGTCGATGACCGATTGGTGCTGAAAGAGTACTACCTTCATAGAAAGCTTGATCTCGAGTTTCTAGTGTTCACCCGAAACTTTTAATCTTTGAATTTTGACTCTTAGGTTTTTAGTTGTACAAGAAAACTTTTCTTTGAATTTCGATTCTTGGATTTTTAGTTTACCTGAAAAATTTTATAACCTCACAGCCTTAGAGACCGGGGATGACCAAGAATTTTGTGCCTCTAGTTTTGATAAAGTTCGGGAATTTAATGCTCCGGCTATCTTTTCTACCGGAAAATAAGGCATCCAGCCTTTACCCATCTGACTAGATGGCTTTATAAAAGAGGGCCCTTATGTTTATAGTGCTTATGAAGAGGGTGTCTATTATTTATTCGGGCACAATTATTCGGATTTGTAATCGGTATTTGCTTTTAAGTATGAGAAAATTTCAGAATGATTTTGTTCATTCAGACATATACGAGAATATTTTAGAAGGTGCAAGTTTTTCTTTATTTCGTTACTTAAACATACACAAATGTTTATAACTTTGCATATACGACAGTTTATAGGAAAAATTCATTGCAAGAGAATTACGACCAAGCTGACATTTATTGAATCTAGCTGGTTCTTGATTCTGATTCCTTCTATATTTTTTTTCTTCCCGGGGCTGATCTGGCAGTTCTCATCTAACAGAACCCAGTCCTTTTCTTTATTCTGGATCTAGTTCGGGTTATATCTGGTATCCTGTACGGATATGATGTTTTTGGGCTCACCGTTTTTTTTCCTATCACTGTTTCGGATCCATCTTCAGATGATGTCTTTAGGGTTTTTGTCTAAACTTTAAGAAAGTGTATTTTGGAGATTTCAGTACCGATTCGCAGTTTTGAAAACTAATTATATATTGGAACTCTGCATGTTATGGGTCACCGGATTTTGGTATTGGTTTCGAATTTCGGGTATGTGGACCCCGGTTGACTTTTGTTGACTTTGAATTTTCCAGAGATCAAAGCTTTATGGATTGTGTGATCACTTCCTATTGCATTGTTGACTTTCTTGGACGATGTTAGGCTCGGATTTGCGTGATTGGAGGGTTAGAGCAAGGTTTGACGCGATTCGAGATTGAAGACTATCCCGGATGAGTTAAGTATCTTGCCTAGGCTTGGATTGAGGGTATCTTCCCATTGGCTATGATGCTTGTTATATGTTGGGGTAGCATATATACGAGGTGACAAGCATATATGCGTGCATCATGGTTATTCTTGATCTAGGTTGATCTTAGGATATTATATGACTTGTTTTGCTATCATGCATCTTTGATATTGTGTTTTCTCCACTTGTATGACTACATGAGCTATTGTTCATGCTAGAAATTATGTCTAGGCTATTTGCGCTTTTATTGAGGCATGATAGGGATATTTTTTCTATGTTGAGCTATTTTTCCTTAGCCATAGTCATATTTTTTGGTAATGATATTATACCCGCATGTTATCTATATCTCTGAGCACCTTTATATAATATCTCACATGTTGTTATGTCCTTGTGTCTGATGCGGGTTTGAGCTGAGTTGTGGTACGTACATACATACATAGGAACTAACTCTTTGGCTAAGGGACCTCTGAAAGGAAACTAGCATAGATCCTGAAGGGAATTGTTGGATCTGGGAAATTATTGTGTGTTTGTGATTTTTGAGCAAGAGTGGCATCCTGTAAAAGCCAATTTCCAGGAAGAAAAACTTGATTCCAAGAAATTGGTCTAGGAATAGACAGATGCGATCTTTGTAGATTTATCTGGAAGAGAACAGTTTCACCCTTGTGAGTAGTTCTCATGGCTCCAATGTTAAAGGTTGAACTCATGGCCTTATAATGAATCCTGTAAATAATTACTACTGGGAGAGAACTAGCTTTAGTCTTATAATTAGATGTCTTAACGTTTAGGGTCAAAGAATCTAAAATACTTCTATCTTTAAGGGAGACTGTGAAGATAGGGAAGCAGTCGAAGTAAATTGGACCAAAAGATTGGTTTCTGTTACAACCCACACTTGCATACGTTAGCTTACGCCATAAGTTAGTCTACATAGGTCCGAGAAGAGATTATATTTGAGATGATAAGAATTTAGTCCTATTGGTCTTAATTGATACAAGGGTGTATAAGAGTGGTTAACAAGTACTAGAAGTTAAACGAATCAAGGATGTTGTGACTCGTATTTCAGGTAAATCTAGAAGTGATTAATATTACCAAGAGGTTATATTTTAAGGTATTTGAATCATATAATACCCGTTTCATAAGTCTTAAAGTCAAACGAGTTATGAAACAAAAGTCGACAAAAGTTGTCGCAACTTACGTTCATAATTTTACTCATACTTTAGGTCAAATGTCATGAAGATTTCTCCCAATTTACTTGGAATTACGGGGTGATCTACCCACCAAATTGAAGATCTATAAGTCTAGTTTCCAACGCATTAAACTGTTTGTCGATACGATCTCTGAGTCGAGAGATATTCGCATTTTCGCGAGACTGTGCCAAGCACCTCTCTATGGGGCCAACATAGGCGGTTTAAGACATATGGATATATATAACACACATCAACCCCGTTTTAAGTCATTATTTTTCAGTATATTCAGACCTTAGAACCCTTAGAACAACCTTTCAAGGTTCTCTCATGATCCAAGACCAAAACAAAGGGCAAACAACACAAATCAAGTGTAGGGAATTCCGTGGCGCTAGTAAGTTTCTTGTTCCTCTTGTTATTGCTAACTTTTGTGTTGTTCCAGTTCGTGTGGGAGGTTGTTTTAAGTTGGTTGTGTTCTGTAAAATACTCCCTCAAGTTTTAGTATCAACCCTAGGTGATTTCAGGTCTTTTAAAGTGATTCTAGTACCGAAAAACCCTAATTGATTGCTAGCTTCGCTTCCTTGTTCTTGTGGCAGCATTGGAGGGATATTTCGTGGTCAATCAAGGTCAAATTGAAGTTCTTCATCCTATTTAAAGATAAGAAACCTCTTACCCTATATGTATTTAAGATTATCCAAGTTACGGCTAAGTCGTTGAAGCTAGAACTTCTGAGATGCATGTCGGAAGGCTTGCTAGTATTTTGTTGGACTATTTTGGGAGGCTTAATATGATTATTATTGATGTTGCTTGGGCTGTTTGGTAATTGTGTTAACTTGTGGAAAGTCATATATATAGGGGAGGTGCTGCCCGTTTCATCGTAATATAGGTTACGATTGATACATAATAGTTACGACGCTTAAACAATAACGATAGCATCATTTCTCTTATTGTAGACTAAGGAAACGTGGCACTTTCATAGCTTGAGATTGGGAAGTATATACAAGGTATATGAGACTGTCCCTTTTCTTCTTTTGCACGACTCTAATTGTACATAATGCAATGAACGAGCCTCCAAAGATACTCTACTCTTAGAAGGTAGTAGTACTTATATTGTTTCCCCTCTTATGGGAGGATTGATGTTGACATTACTTCTTTGACCTTACGCCACTCTGAAGGGTTCAAAGTGTGATTCCAATGAGTCCAGCATGCATTATCTATTTTACTCTACCATGCCGCGCTATAGTCGGCCCGGTATGGCACCTATTGTGCTACTATATATATGTATTTATTTTACTCTACTGAGCCGCGCTATAGTCGGCATCTATTTTACTCTACCGAGTTCGCGCTATAGTCGGCCGAGTATGGAACCTACTGATTTCAGCAATGCCCATGACTAGGAAGCAAGTGATTAGTAGACGCCTTGATACAGTTGCGGGAAAGGGTACCAGTCAGGTGCCTCCCGCTAAAGCAGGCCAAAGTGAGATGCCGTCTCAGACCTCATTTACTCCTTGTCCTCCGGAGGATATTAGAAGGCACCCAGTATCTCCAGCTCCTCCATCTGGTACTACAGACCAGGATATGCGAGTGCGGTATAGTTGTTGACTAGCTTGGTAGCTTCTCAGGCTCAGAGGCAGAATACCGGTGCTGCCGATAAACCGGTTAGTGTGAGAGTTCATGATTTTATTAATCTAGATCCTCCAGTGTTTACTGGATCAGACCCCAAGGAAGACCCGCAGACTTTTATTGATCAGGTTCATAGTACACTGCGGGTTATGCATACTAGTGATACAGAGGCAGTAGAGTTGGCTTCTTATCGGTTACGGGATTTAGCAGTTTTCTGGTATGATAATTAGGAACGATCCAGGGGTCCGAACACTCCCCCACCTGTGTGGAAGGAATTTTCTGAGGCCTTTCTTCGTCACTACCTGCCAGAGTATAGTATGCAGTTTGATTCTTTAGCAAGGTATGCTCCCCATATAGTAGCCGAGATGAGCGATAAGGTGCACCTGTTCGTGAACGGATTGGGACCACATCTGATAAATGAGTGCACGACAGCCTCCTTAATAGAGGGCATGGATATTTCTCGTATTCAGGCTTATGCCCAGACACTAGAGGATCGTAAGCGCCAGCAAAGAGCAGACAAGGAGCAGGATAGGGGCCAGCATAAGAGGGCGAGATTTGCAGGGTATTCTAGTGACTTTAGAGGTAGTGTCAGGCCCTAGTCTTCGAGGAGTTTGGCGCTATCTGTAGCTAGTGCTCCTCCACGCTTTCAGAGGCCTTAGTATGATTAATTTACCTATTCTGGTTCAGGTCAGAGTTCGCAGGCATCAGGCTCACAATATCAAAGGGATACTAGTTAGATGAGACCCCCAACACCTCGTTATGATCAGTGCGGCAAGGCCTACTTTGGACTGTGCCATCGAGGTTCCGATGCATGCTATTCTTGTGGACATCCTGGCCATATGAGGCAGGATTGTCCTAACAGAGGAGGTGGTGGTATGGCTCAGCCGACTGGACCTGTGGCTGGTTCTTCCTCATCAGTTCGACCTCCAGCACGGGGTTTTCAGCAGTCGACAGGTCGTGGTAGAGGTAGAGGTGCAGTGTCGAGCTCGAGTGGTACTCAAAATCGAACATATGCTCTAGTAGGTCGACAGGATCTCGAGTCATCTCCGGATGTTGTTACAGGTATATTGTCTATGTTTTCTTATAATGTATATGCATTAATTGATCCGGGATCTACATTATCATATGTTACACCCTTTGTGGCTAATAAGTTTGGCGTCAAACCTGAATTAATAAGTAAACCACTTGCGGTATCTAC
>MCJB01020472.1:12027-79649 GCA_002018475.1 Nicotiana obtusifolia
GGGTATATAGAGGTTGTACAGTGATGATTTGTAGTCGTCAAACCTTAGCGAATTTATTTGAGTTAGAAATGGTTGATTTTGATGTGATAATGGGAATGGACTGGTTGGCCTCATGCTATGCAAATGTTGATTGTCGTATGAAGATGGTTAGATTTCAATTTCCCGGTGAACCCATCATCGAATGGAAGGGGAACATTGCTACGGCCAAAGGTATGTTTATTTCCTATCTTAAGGCAAGGAAGATGATCTCAAAGGGTTACATTTATCATCTCGTTCGCGTTAGGGATGCAGAAGCGAAGCCGCCTGCTCTACAATCAATCCCCGTGGTCAATAAATTTCCAGATGTTTTCCCAGATGAATTCCCAGGTCTTCCTCCTGAAAGGGAGATAGAGTTTAGCATTGATGTGTTGCCTGATAAGCTCAAATTACACCTTAATAGACAGTGTAAGCGGTCGGTGTCAAATATAATAACCCAACAAGGTTGGGGTCGAATCCAACAGGGAATAGGTGTGAAACGTTTACTTAATTAGTGAAACGTTTACTTAATTTACGAAGGGCTGACAAACCTGTTGTAATTAACAATATGTTTGCTCTCCTGGATGTGCAAGAAAATGAGGCTACTGGCAACATTCCCTTGGGTGTGAGGGAAGAAAATACTGCTGGAACTGATGGTGCAGTAGCTACACCAGTAGCTGAAGCTCGAAAAAAAGTAATGGCTCACAAAAGGAAAGAAAAAGAATCTACTGCACAATGGGTGCGAAGAAGTTTCAGGCCACTATTGGTAGATACTAACACCTTTTGCCAGGAAATACCTTCACAGGACACTTGTGTAGGTGCTAATCAAAATGTCATTGGCAGTACAGTTAAAAGTGGAGGAAAGGAGTTTGAAGATCAAATACGAGATGACTCTGTAGAAGGAGAAATCCCACAAGACATACCAAGTGACAATGATACTGACAATGATGTAGTCGATGAGGGCCAATCGAACACAAGGTTGGTCGAATATAATCCAAACACATTGAGGCAAGACACTCATCAAGGAGCAACTGAACACCAAACTGAAGTTGCAACAGATTCTAGAGAATTGATAGCCACAGTTGATGGAGTCCCAATTTCTTTGCTTGATCTAGCTGACGCAGCTAACAAGAATGATTGTAATGCCACCAAAGCAGATGCAACAACAGCACAAAAAGGAAACTTGATTCCTCAATCGACAGAGTTGCATTTAGCTGATGAATCGAGCAGTGAAAAAGGAATGCAACTGCAAATTAATATACCATTGAAGAGCCCTTTGCAAACACTTCATGATATTGTTACGCATAATGTTGAACCAACTGGTAATATTTGCATAGAAATGCAGCAAATGGAGGATGAAGCAGATGATGAATCCATGGCAGCTAGCTTTAAACAGATAGCAAGGGAAGCAGACATTTCACCAACAGCTAGTCTTAAAGCAGTGAAGAAAAACAGAAAATCACAGCAGAAGGTTCAATCTCAATCAACAAGAATCGTGCCCAAAAGGGTAGCCTCAAATAATAAATGATGATGAAGGTCCTTATTTGGAACATTAGGTCTGTTAATACAGAACAGGCCTTCCCAAGAGTGATTAATATGCATCGTGAACATAATTTTACGGTTGTAGCATTGATGGAGCCTTTTCAAAAAGCTGGGCATATACAAAGGTATAGGGCAAGATTGCACATGGAGGATGCATACTCTAACATCAACGGGAAGATCTGGTTGTTTTTAATGCAAACATTGAATGGGAACTGGTGATGGACACGGAGCAACAGGTAA
Organism: Nicotiana obtusifolia; assembly: GCA_002018475.1. Lineage (NCBI taxonomy): Eukaryota > Viridiplantae > Streptophyta > Magnoliopsida > Solanales > Solanaceae > Nicotiana > Nicotiana obtusifolia. The sequence goes on from MCJB01020472.1 coordinate 13,825, forward strand.
CAATCAAGTTACAGCATCACGCCTGTGATAAGCAAATCTTCATGGCTTTCGTCTACGCTAAATGCGACGCACTGGAAAGACTGGAATTATGGGACAACTTGTATTATTTAGCCAGTGATATGGACACTCCTTGGATGGTAGGAGGTGATTTTAATGTACTGTTAAATGAAGAAGAAAAGATAGGAGGTCTACCTGTCTTACCACCAGAGTATGAAGACTTTGTGTTCTGTGTTAATTCGTGCGGCTTGTTTGATCAGGGCTATAAGGGCAGTCCATTTACATGGTGGAATGGGAGAGCTAACTCAGAGTGTATTTTTAAAAGGATAGACAGGATTGTTGTTAATTCTAAATTCCAGAATTATTTTCCAACAGTTGATGTCGAGCACCTAATCAGAACTGGCTCGGATCATGCTCCATTACTCATGAGCTGTGGTGAATAGGCTGCGACATTTGTGAAACCTTTCAGGTTTTTAAATTTCTGGACTAAAAATCCTGCTTTTATGGATGTGGTGCGACAAAATTGGACAGCAGATTTCTTTGGCGATCCATTTCTTATGTTTAAACAAAAACTTAAGAAAATTAAGATCGCATTATCTAAGTGGAGCAGAGACACATTCGGGGATATATTCAAACAGCTGGCTATACTGGAAGACATTGTCAAAGTGAAGGAGATGCTATTCGAGGAAGATCCGTCAAGAGATAATAGAATTGTCCTTAAAAAATCTCAAGCTGAACTCAAGAGATATCTCAGCATCGAGGAACAATATTGGAAACAAAAAGCCGGAATGACATGGTTTGAGGAAGGCGATAGAAATACAGGATTCTTCCATAATCTTGTAAATGGGAAAAGGCAGAAACTTCAAATAAAAAGGATTCGAATTGATAATGGTAACTGGATTGAGGATCAAGATCAATTAGCAAAGGCAGCAGTTGAATTTTTCCAACAACAGTTTACAGAAAAAGGCAGATGTACAGACTTTTCAATGCTCGATAATGTGCCATCGATGGTTTCAAGGGAGCAGAACTTGGAATTATGCAGATATCCATCCATGGAAGAAGTCAAGGCTGCTGTTTTCGACCTGAGTTACGAGAGTGCCAGTGGACCAGATGGGTTCACTGGACTCTTTTACCAAGTATGTTGGGATATTATAAAGTTCGATATACACAGTATGGTGCTTCATTTTTTTGGAGGAGCTCCATTACCTAAATCGATGACTCATGCCAATTTGGTCATGCTGCCTAAGAAATCAACAGTGCAAACATTCTCTGATTTAAGACCTATTAGTTTGAGTAACTTCATTAATAAAGTCTTCTCGAGAGTGATTCATGATCGGTTAGAGGGATTCCTTTCTATTTATATATCTCAATATCAATCTGGCTTTGTAAAGGGCAGGAGTACTTTTGAGAATATACTACTCACACAGGAGATTGTTACAGATATAAGGAAGAGAGGAAAGCCAGCTAATGTATTGATCAAGCTTGACATGGCAAAGGCTTATGATAGAGTGTCTTGGAAATATTTACTGCATGTACTGAGAAAGATGGGATTTGCTGAGCATTTCATAACTCTGATTTGGAATGTACTGTCGAATAATTGGTACTCAGTCTTAGTCAATAGACAATCGACGGGTTTCTTCAAATCAACTAGAGGGGTGAAACAAGGAGATCCTCTGTCGCCGGCTTTATTCATACTTTCTGCTGAAGTGCTTTCGAGATCATCGAATAAGCTATTTGACGACAGATCATTTGTTGGTTTTGGAATGCCAAAGTGGACTAATCCTTTGAACCACTTGGCATATGCTGACGATACAATTATTTTCGCTTCGGCACATGCCCAATCATTAAACAAAATAATGGCAGTATTGCGAGGATATGAGAGGGTGTCAGGACAGCAAATCAACAACGCTAAAAGCAGTTTCTATATGCACACAAATGTATCACAGGGACTGGTCCGAGCAGTTACAGATATTACAGGATTTTCTAGAGGACAATTTCCGTTTACATACTTGGGCTGTCCTGTCTTTTACACAAGGAGAAGAAAGGAGTATTACAATGATATTATCTCAAAGGTCAAGAATAAAGTGCATGTTTGGAAAGGAAAGCTCTTATCGTTTGGAGGAAAGGCCACTCTAATTATGAGTGTGCTCCAAAGTATGCCAGTACAAATGCTCTCTGTCATCGATCCACCAAACAATGTAATGGAACACCTGCATAAATTGTTCGCAAGATTTTTCTGGAGCAACAAAGAAGAAGGCAGAAGCAGACATTGGGCGTCATGACAAAATTTATGCTTGCCTAAGGATGAAGGTGGTCTAGGCTTCAGGTTGTTACAAGATGTGTCGAAAGCATTATTTGCAAAGTTGTGGTGGCGGTTCAGAACTACAAAATCATTGTGGTCCAATTTTATGTGGAACAAGTACTGCAAGAAGGAATTACCAACTACTGTGCAGTTTAGATCAGGATCAAATGTTTGGAAAAAGATGTTGATGGCAAGAGACAATGTCGAACAAGAGATTCTTTGGGAAGTAAACAGTGGTACGACGAACATATGGCATGAAACTGGATAGGACTGGGGCCATTATACCATATTGTTCCAGATGAATTCAATATCGTCGAAGCATATCAAGATGTTAGTGAACTGCGACAAGAAGGAACATGGAATAATCAATTGTTGGACCAGCTATTACCAGAAGATATAGCTACACATGTGAAGGACAATGTGGATGTTCATGGAGATGAACGAGGCTGGGATACTCCTTACTGGATGCCAACTCCATCGGGTACATTTTCAGTGACTACTGCTTGGCATATTTTGAGACATCGAGCAGACAATAACAGAGAATTTGAATTAATTTGGACCAAGGGACTGCCTTTTAAGATTTCATTCTTCCTTTGGAGGTTGTGGAGGCACAAGATCCCTACAGATGACTGGTGGAGGAGGCAAGGATACATTGTTACATCGCGATGTTGGTGCTGTCAACAGCCTCAAGAAGAGACAACTGAACATATCTTTTTGAGAAGCCCGACAGCAGTTAAGGTATGGAAGATGTTTATGGATGTAGCAGGAATCACGGTACCCTTTGTACAGTTGAAGCAAGTCATAAGGAATAGTTGGAATTCCAAATGCTGTGCAAAATTGAGACCTCTACTTCAAGCAGCACCTGCTATTATTACGTGGGAATTATGGAAGAAACGAAATAAGGGGAAAGATGGAGGCAGTGTGTCATCGAATAGAGTCTGTCATGAAGTGAACAAGACTTTGTACTTTTTGGCAAAGAGTAGGTACCCATGGTTAACAAATCTACCTACATTATGGCCGGAAATGGTTCAATTTTTAGAAACTTATAAACCAGTGATGGTTACAAAGAGAGTAACATGGCAGTTCCCACATCAAGGATGGTATAAATGCAACACAGATGGTGCATCGAAAGGAAATCCTGGGCCAAGTTCATTTGCTTTTTGTGTGAGGAAGAACGATGGAGATTTTGTGTACGCTAAAGCCGTGTACATAGGAATAATAACTAATATGGTGGCAGAAGCAAAAGGATTGGCAACTGGACTGCAATATTGTGTTGACAAACAGCTACATCCACTCATTCTGGAAACGGATTCATTGATTTTGAAGAAGGTGATCGATGGAGTTTGGAAAACACCTTGGTCGATTAGTTCATAAGTGAAGAAGATTAAATGCTTGATCAACAATTTCAATGTCATTGTGCAGCATGTAATGAGGGAGGGCAACACTGTTGCGGATTTTTTCACTAACATGGTTTTTTCTTTTGCAGGAACCATTCAGTTTAATTCTTTTAATTAGTTACCAAGTTCGGTAAGAAGGATCATTAACCTGGACAAGAACAAACACCAAATCTAAGGGTCAGAATTGCAAAAAGAAGACTTCCTGATTAAAGTTGGAAAGAGGCCTATATGCAGACAATCTCATATAATGTTAGAACATTCTCCAGTGATATTAGCATGTTCACATGCTCATTCTGGAAGTGTACTAATGTTGTATGAAGACTGTACTATAGGAATTTGTGGTACTACAATAGTGCTAGATCAACTCTTATTAAGTTTCGACAATGCAGCTCTTAACTATCTACTTGATGCAACTGAAGGACAGCGGAATTTCACTGAATTACAATCACAACAGGAAGAATCGCAAAGAGAAGAATCTCTGATTAATGCTGGAAAGTGGCCTATAGGCAGACAATTTCATATAGTAGTAGAACAATTACCAGTGGTATTAGCATGTTAACATGCTCATTCTGGAAATGTACTAATGCTATATGAAGATTGTTCTATAGGAAATTGTGATACTACAACACCAACAGATCAATTGTTATCAAGCCTCGACAATGCAGTTCCTATTGCAACTGAAGAACAGTTCAAATTTACTGAAGGACAATTGAAATTGGTGATGATTGCTACTATGATTGAAAAGAATTTTGGTCTATCACAAATCGATGCTAATCTCTCGATGATAACATTGGAAAACAATTATCGAAGCTACTGGAATCGAACTCCATCAGCAGAGATCATACCCATTGATAATGGAATCGGCTTTCATTGCCATTTGTTCTGCGAACATCCAGAGAACTGCCTTACCATCATGATCGAGCACATTTCAAGAAGACAAATATTCTGCAAGATCGACATCATGAATCGAAGGCAAATATTTGAGGACATCCTAAATGATCGACAGCGAGAATCAAAAGGAAAGGAAAGAGGATAGTTCCCAAGTTTGAGGTCGAGAAAGGCAACACTGTCGTGGACACCTTTTTTCACTAATATGGTTTTTTCTTTTGCAGGAATCATACATCTCAATGCTTTTAATTAACTACTAGGTGCAGCAAAAAGAATGGACAAACAACAAACACCAAAGCTAAGGGAAGACCTACTGATTAATGCTGGAAAGTGGCCTATAGGCAGACAACTTCATATAGTATTAGAACACTTCCCAGTGGTATTAGCATGTTCACATGCTCATTATGGAAGTGTACTAATGCTATATGAAGACTGTACTGCAGGAAATTATGATTCTACAACACCGACAGATCAAATGTTACCAAATCTCGACAATGCAGCTTTTATTGCAACTAAAAAACAGTCGAAATAGACTGAAGGACAATCCAAATTGGTGATGATTGCTATTGTGATTGAAAAGAAGATTGGTGTATCACAAATCGATGCTAACATCTTGATGATAACATTGGAAAATAAGCATCAAAGTTACTGGAATCAAACTTCAGCAGTAGAGAACATATATGGAACTGACTTTCTTTATCTTTTGTGTTGCGAACATTCAGAGAACTACTTTAACATCATGATCGAGCACATCTCAAGGAGACAAATAGTCTACAGGTTCGACATCAAGAATCGAAGGCAAATATTTGAGGACATCCTGCATGATCGACATCGAAAATCAAAAGGGGACAGCTTACAGGTTTGAGGTCGAGAAGGGGACAGTCTACAGGACCATTTGCTACTGTTATTATCTTTTTGTGAGCAGCACTCGACTCTGTCGAGCATTACAACAAATTGGAACTCAAACACACTGAAAAACTTCAGTTTGAATGCCAAAAAACTGGGTGTTTCGACTATGCTGAAAATCATTTGGGAAGCATCCAACAGAAGCAACATTGCTAATTTTCACGGTCGACCATTACAATAAGTACACAACCAACGACGTAACGTGAAGGAAGATTGACATCCATTAAATGCAAATCTTGGTGCCTGGTGAGAGCAATACAGGTGCTGCAAATGTTTTGCAAAGGCAGATGAAAACACATGCCTTCACTCACGGAAATTCGGTTGCGATACGAGTTGTAATAGATAGTGTTATTATACTACTAGAGCTACAATATGTCGCATTTTCTTAATTTCCTGGACAAGATGTAAACTTTGTATTATTATTTTACTTTATATATATATATATATATATAACCTCTAGGCAATCAGCTTAGAGGTATATTTGCTTAAAAAAAAAATTAGTGTAATACTCAACTAAGTCGTAATTCTATCAAGTAACCATAACAAAAAGGTATATTGAATTTAAGTTTAAATTAAGACTAGTTGCAATATTGTGCATGTAAATAATATGATTTAAAGAAACCAAGGTTGTGTCCCCCTTAATATAGTGTAATGCTATTGATATTAATATTGTATATTTCCAACGGAAGACTCTCTTGATATGCATTTGATGTCTAATTTACTACCCAATATTTTCCAATAGTTGGATAATATGTCCTCTTTATGATTTTCCCAAATACAAAAGAGTTGTGATTAAGAACAATCAATTAATGCCAAATTAAAACCTACTTATTCCTAAGTGATTTTATTAAACAAGGTTTAAAGCCTTGAGTCTTTGTTATTTACATTAACCAAATTCTACCCCACTTTTCCAAGGAAAGGTAAAACTAAATGGCATTTGTTAATGTTTGCAACCACTAACAATTGTTTGAAGAATAAGAAGTAAATAAATATCAATCATCCGTTGAAACTATATTCAATATCAAAATCCCAATAACATCATACCCATCTAGGGTTCACAACCTTAGCGTTTGGAATTAGTTACTCATGCTAAAAACTGAATGTCAAAGAATAGTAATTGTCATAATCTTACAAAGTATAAGGTAATTGATCCAAAAAGCTTCCAAGAATTCAAAATAGTTTAAGCCTTGTACTTGTTGCTCTCAATTCTAACAAGATGTCCCTCACAAAAACCTATTAAACCTATTTATAGAGGCCCAAAAACCAAGGCGAAGTTCGAACTAATTTGCCCCTTATGTTAATAATGCGGACCGCATTTCTGTCGCAAAACAGAAATGTGGTCCGCAAATCTTCTTCCTCCGTCGCATATCTAACCCAAGGATTTTGCCTTCATCGCATTCTGTAATTGCGGTCCGCATTGAAGAAATCGAACCCCTTCTGCATCACAAATCCAACACTCTGTAAACTGCATACTTGATTTGCGGTTGGGTTTGCGGTGCGCATATCAATTATGCAATCGCGAAATGCGATCGCATTCTTTACCCTGACTTTCACCCAAAACTCTGCTTGCGTCTGCGATTCCCCAGTGCATGTTTGCGGTTCGCATTCTAGTTATTCGGTCGCATATGCGACCGCATTCTTAACATGAAGAAGTGCCCAGAGTTCTATCATTGTTTGCGATTTGATATATGCGATCGCATTCTTAACATGAAGAAGTGCCCAGAGTTCTGTCCTTGTTTGCGATTTGATTGTGAAATATGCGGTTTGCATGTGCTGTTTGCGACCGCATATTCACATCTGCGATGCTGTTTAATGCTTTTCTTGTCTTCAATTGGCTTTTTGAGCTCTTTTCCGTGCTTTTAGATCCTTACACTTGATGTAGTGCAAATACACTAAAATTACATAAGTATCAATGGAATATGCACGTAAAACAAGTTAAAATCTAAGCAAGTAGTATCAAAATGTGCCAAAATTCCCCGGCACATCATTGCCTGACACTCAACCGATCTCTATCCCTCCGTACAGGATGGCCCCGGCAGAGTTGCGAGAGTTGAAGGCGCAGTTGAACGACTTGCTGGATAAGGGCTTCATTAGGCCTAGCACTTCACCTTGGGGTGCGCCAGTCTTGTTTGTGCGGAAGGAAGACGGGTTGTTAAGGATGTGTATCGATTATCGACAGTTGAATAAGTTTACTATAAAGAACAAATATCCACTTCCAGGGATTGACGACCTATTTGACCAACTCCAGGGTGCCAAGTATTTTCCAAGATTGACTTACATTCGGGGTATCATCAGGTGAGGGTCAAGGAGAAGGATATTCCAAAAACAACCTTCCGGACAAGATATGGGCATTTTGAGTTCTCGGTAATGTCGTTTGGGATAATAAATGCCCCAACAGCTTTTATGGATCTCATGAATAGTGTATTCAGGCCCTGTCTCGATGTGTTTGTGATTGTGTTCATTGATGACATTCTGGTGTATTCTCGTTCAGAGACAGAACATACGAGCTAATTGCGGATAGTATTACAGACCCTTCGGGATCGTAAGTTGTATGCTAAGCTCTCCAAATGTGAATTTTGGCTAAAATTAGTAGCATTCCTTGGCCATGTGATATCTAATGAGGGTATTAGTGTTGACATTCAAAAGATCGATGCAGTGAAAAATTGGCCAAGACCTACAACACCATTAGAAGTCCGCAGTTTTCTAGGGCTAGCAGGATATTATAGGAGGTTTGTAGAAGGGTTTTCCTCTATATCAGCCCCATTGACTAAACTGAGACGGAAAGCTACCAAGTTCCAGTGATCTGACGCTTGTGAACGTTGTTTTCATGAGCTCCAGTGCTCACTCTCCCAGAAGGAACCGAAGGTTATGTGGTATATTGTGATGCCTCAAATATAGGTTTGGGGTGCGTATTGATGCAACGTGGGAAGGTGATTGCTTATGCATCAAGACAATTGAAGAAGCATGAAAATAGTTACCCAACTCATGATTTGGAATTGGCGGCAGTAATATATGCTTTGAAGATTTCGCGGCACTACTTATACGGTGTCCATGTTGACATCTACACAGATCACAAAAGTTTACAATACATCTTCCAGCAGAAAGAGTTGAATATGAGGTAGCGCAGGTGGCTTGATTTACTGAAAGATTACGATGTCGAGATATTGTACTATCTCGGTACAACCAATGTTGTGGCAGACGCTCTCAGTCGTAAGTCAATAGGAAGCCTAGTACACATTGAGGCAAGTAGACAGGGGTTGACTAAAGAGCTTCATCAGCTAGCCAATATAAGAATCAAATTGTTAGACTCTGATGACAGAGGTGTTACTATACAGCAATACGTCTGAATCATCTTTGCTAACCGAGGTAAAAGCACGGCAATATGAAGATCCTACCTTAGTACGATTGAGACAGAGCGTTCAGCAGTGTAAAATTACGGCTTTTGTGATTGGAGGAGATGGGGCACTAAGATATCAGGGCCGATTATGTGTGCCTAATGTAGCAGGGTTGCGAGAGAAAATTATGGTTGAGATTCATCAGTCCCGATATTCCATCCATCTCGGTTCGACAAAGATGTATCATGACATTAAGGAGCAGTATTGGTGGGATAACATGAAGAAGTCTATTGCAGAATCTGTAGCCCAGTGCCCTAATTGTCAACAAGTAAAGATTGAGCATCAGAAACCTGGTGGATTGATTCAAAATATAGAAATTCCGACCTGGAAATGGGAGGTGATTAATATGAAGACTTCATTGTTGAGTTACCTCGCTCTTATCATAAGTTTGATTCCATCTGGATGATAGTTGATCGACTTACAAAATGTGCCCATTTTCTACCAGTTAAGACAACTTACACAGCTGAAGATTATGTGAAGTTGTATATCAAGTAGATTGTTAGGCTTCATGGTGTGCCGGTGTCTATTATATCAGACCGAGGAGCTCAATTTACGGCTAACTTTTGGAGGTGTTTTCAGAAGGGTTTAGGCACACAAGTGAATCTCGGCACGGCATTCCATCCGCAGATTGACAGACAGGCTGAACGTACCATTCTGACACTCGAAGATATGCTACGAGCATGTGTTCTAGATTTCAAGGGGACTTTGCCTACAATAATAGCTACCATTCCAGTATTAAAATGGCCCTGGACGAGGCACTATACGGGAGGAGATGTAGATCACCAGTTGGATGGTTCGAATTCGGTGAGACGGAATTATATGGACCAGATTTGATTCACCAAGCCATTGAGAAGGTGAAAGTGATACAAGAGCGACTGAAGGCGGCACAAAACAAGCAAAAATCTTATATCGATGTCCGACGTCGTGACCTGGAATTTGGGGTTGGTGATTGGATTTTCCTGAAGATCTCACCGATGAAGGGTGTTATGCGTTTTGGGAAGAAGGGTAAACTGAATCCGCGGTATATCGGGCCGTACAAAATTCTTCGACGAATTGGACAGGTTGCTTATGAGTTAGAATTGCCATCTGAATTGGAATTTGTCCACCTGGTATTTCACGTATCTATGTTAAGGAAATGTATTAGAGACCCTTCTCGGGTCGTCCTATCAAAGATGTACAAGTTACAAAGGATCTATCATATGAAGAAATACCAGTGGCTATATTAGATCGACAAGTCCGCAAGCTGAGAACAAAGGATGTAGCTTACATCAAAGTATTGTGGAAGAACAATACTACGGAAGAAATGATATGGGAAGCAGAAGATGAGATGAAGTCTAAATACCCTTACTTGTTCCAGAATGAAGATAATGAGGGTGCCCGGGGAACGCAGGATGCATTAGAAGGAGAAATGCCTCTATGAGGGAAGCAATAACTTGAGAATACTCTTTCTTAATACAAAATGGTGATATGCGGATAATGTACATAGCTATAATGCTTTATATGGCCTTGTAAGGCCATAGGTTGGGTTTAACTGCTTGCAAGTTTTGCTAGTGTCCATTTTATAGAGGAAACTCAGCCGAAAATTTCCGTCTGAGTTTCCACGATGAGTTAGACTCCCTGTAAACCCTTACATTCGAGGACGAATGTTCCTAGGGGGGGAGGGTGTTACAACCCACACTTGCGTACGTTAGCTTATGCCATAAGTTAGTCTACATAGGTCCGAGAAGAGATTATATTTGAGATGATAAGAATTTAGTCCTATTGGTCTTAATTGATACAAGGGTGTATAAGAGTGGTTAACAAGTACTAGAAGTTAAATGAATCAAGGATGTTGTGACTCGTATTTTCGGGTAAATCTAGAGGTGATTAATATTACCAACAGGTTATTTTTTAAGTTATTTGAATCATATAATACCCGTTTCATAAGTCTTGATGTCAAACGAGTTATGAAACAAAAGTCGACAAAAGTTGTCGCAACTTACGTTCATAATTTTACTCATACTTTAGGTCAAATGTCACGAAGCTTTTCTCCCAATTTACTTGGAATTTCACGGGGTGATCTAACCCACAAAATTGAAGATCTATGATTCTAATTTCCAATGCATTAAACCGTTGGTCGATACGATCTCCGAGTCGAGAGATATTCGCATTTTTGCGAGACCGCGCCAAGCACCTCTCTATGGGGCCCACATAGGCGGTTTAAGACATATGGATATATATAACACACCTCAACCCCGTTTTAAGTCATTATTTTTCAGTATATGCATACATTAGAACCCTAAAAACACTCTTTCAAGGTTCTCTCATGATCCAAGACCAAACCAAAGGGAAAACAACACAAATTAAGTGTGGGGAATTCCGTGGCGCTAGTAAGTTTCTTGTTCCTCTTGTTGTTGCTGACTTTTGTGTTGTTCCAGCTCGTGTGGGAGGTAGTTTTAAGTTGTTTGTGTTCTGTAAAATAGTCCCTCAAGTATTAATATCAACCCTAGGTGATTTCAAGTATTCTAAAGTGATTCTAGTACCGAAAAACCCTAATTGATTGCTAGCTTCGCTTCCTTGTTCTTGTGGCAGCATTGGAGGGATATTTCATGGTTAATTAAGGTCAAATTGAAGTTGTTCATCCTGTTTAAAGGTAAGAACCTCTTACCCTACATGTATTTAAAATTATCCAAGTTACGGCTAAGTCGGTGAAGCTAGAACTTGTGAGATGTATGTCGGAAGGCTTGCTAGTATATTGTTGGACTGTTTTGGGAGGCTTAGTATGATTACTATTGATGTTGTTTGGGCTGTTTGATGATTGTGTTAACTTGTGGGAAGTCATATATATAGGGGAAGTGCTGCCTATTTCATCGTAACATAGGTTACGGTTGATACATAATAGTTACGACGCTTAAACGATAACGATAGTGTTATTTCTTTTATTGTAGACTAAGGAAACGTGGCACTTTCATAGCTTGAGATTGGGAAGTATATATAAGGTATGTGAGAATGTCCCTTTCCTTCTTTGCACGACTCTGATTGTACATAATGCAATGAACAAGCCTCCAAAGATACTCTACTCTTAGAAGGTAGTAGTACTTATATTGTTTCCCCTCTTATGGGAGGATTGATGTTGACGTTACTTCTTTGACCTTATGCCACTCCGAGGGGATCAAAGTGTGATTCCAATGAGTCCAGCATGCATTATCTATTTTACTCTACCGAGCCGCGCTATAGTCGGCCGGGTATGGCACCTATTGTGCAACTATGTATATGTATCTGTTTTACTCTACTGAGTCGCGCTATAGTCGACATCTATTTTACTCTACCGAGTCCGCACTATAGTCAGCCGGGTATGGCACCTACTGTGCAACCACTGATCGGGTATGATGTTACCGAGCGTTATGATGGCCGGGGTATGATATGATGATGATGAGGCCCATAGAGGCGTATGTATATGATGTTTTCAAAAGGATATATATATATATATATGTATATGCACATAAGGCATTTCATGATTAGTCGCCCTCAGAGGCACTCAGATGTTACAAGGTGTATATTTTATATCCTTATGCACATTACTGTTCTTATATTACGCTTTACTGCCTTACATACTCAGTACCTTATTTGTACCGACGTCCTTTTATTTGTGGACGTTGCATGTCGTGCTGCAGGTCCTGATAGATAGGTAGGCGAAGCTCCCCCACCACATTAGGCTGCCCAGTTCAGCGGTTATTGGCGAGATCCCTTCTCCGCACTTGCCGTGGTCTTGGTATGCATTTTTGTTATAGGCATTATGGGTATGTCAGGGCCCTGTTCCGGCCATGTTGCACCACTTATGTTCCTGTAGAGGCTCATAGATAGGTGTCAACTCATGTATAATTGGGATTGCCTTGTAGGCAAATTTATTTTTGTTGTATAGTTTTTTATGACAGTCTTTTCGGCCATGTTATATATGTTTATGTCATTATCTGGAATTTTTGATTGATTAGGATTATTGTCTGCCATTTATACTGATCTCGTCGAACCTTATAGGTAATAAGAAAGGTTAGATAAAATGTACGTTGGTACTCGGCAAGTAAGGCCCGGGTGCCCGTCATGGCCCTCCGGTTTGGGTCGTGACAGTTTCTACCATTCCAAACAAGGAATCATTGAACTCTAGAAATCTAGAATCTCTAAGACAGAGTAGGAGTGATGTGTCCAATCTTTCCCTAGATAAAGGCTTAGCAGCTATTTGTACCAAACCAAAATGAATATAATTATACTTCTTTCTATATTTTCAATAGATTTAAAATTGAGAAGTTTTATTTCCTCATGGTCCGATTCCAGAGGAATAGTCTCCTCAATGGTTGACATGTGATAATCTCTTATTAAGCTCCATTTTTTAGACTTGTAAATTGTTGACTAGGGATGTTTAGGAATTTTTCAGTCGTCAATTGATTGCTGCAAATAAGAGAAACTAATCTCTTCTTTGAGCTTAAAATTGGAAGAAGATGAGGAGGAGGACGAACTAGTAGATCTGGAAGAGAAGGAGTGAAAATACGACATTAAATAATTTAAAATTACTTCCTATCCTTGGCTCAAGAGACCAAGTGGTTTCATAAGGAAATTATTCAAGTTCTTAACTCTACTGTATGTAGAAGAGTCAGATCTGGTGTTAAACTTCGTAGATCTATAAGTTTTATTATCCTGTATGGGGTTCGTTCGGATTTTATCTTACCATCGTGCTTAGTGTTAGATGTAGAGGATAGATCTGTAAGTATATTAATTCTTTTACTAAAAAGGGTTAAGATTTATGATTGTTCTACGAAGAATTTCTTCTGGATGACCCAAAGGTTTAACAACCATCTACAAGCCTACTAGGTACATTTACAACGCCATAATCCCTGGGAACCACGCTTACAATGCAGATCCAAAAGGATGTCAATGCCATCTTCAAAGATTCTTCATATTACAAGCATATGTTTAACCATTTTATGGAAAAGAATCAATAGATCTACAGATCCATCATCAGATCTAACATCCTTGCACTATAACAATATAAAAGTAAGAACAACTCTCAAACTCAACAATAACCAAACAGATCTGTGAGTTTTATACTAGATCTGGCAGTTCCATATGACAGTATGCTAAAAACAAGAATCACATCCTTAGTTTCCCACTGGCTCTGATACCAAAGACACAGTAGCTAGTCCCTGAAGAGGTAGAGGGGGCTGGGAAATGCGAATAATGTAAGGAAAAGGAAGGAATAAACAAAATTAAACTCAAGCAGCAGAGCCGACAATATGCAAGTGTTTGCAAATTAAAGTAGGCGGTAGAGTCGGCCGAATGCAAATATGCTAAAGCAAGATTAAAATATAAAATCTGGCGGCAGAGCTGTCAAGAAGTGTTATTAGTAATATAAAATTAAAATACAAGTATTGAAAAATTGAAATTTAAAAGCTTACAGGGGTATAACTCTTAAGGCTTGAAAGTTTTAGAGAGAGAAAGAGGGTGTGTGCTCTGAGAGGATATCTGAGTGTTGTCTAATATTTCGGATTTAAACTTTTTGATGTGTCTCCTATGTGAGAGGGGATCTATTTATAAAATTATAGACTATGCTGCAGTAAAAAGTGTACAGTACTTCGCTACATTAAAAGTGCACAGTAATCTATGGTGCACAATAACTTTGCTACAGTAACTTTTTCGAAAAGTTCTTTGCTGGCGTCATGGATGATGTCAGCATCAAATTGGCCTGGCTCGGGCTCATTCTTCAGGGTCGTAGTCAGGATCATCTTCTTCTTCTGATTGGGCTTCAGATGAAGCTGATGATTGTTGATCGGGTACATTATTACCCTTTAGTTTCCTGATAATCTCTTCTATCTCTTGGATGTATTCCTTCTAGTTGGTTGATCCTGCTAGTCGTGCTGTAACTAGAGACTATGTTGCAACAACAAGGACTTAGAAATATCTGTTGTCGATAGATACTTTGGGGTTTTGGCAAACCACCTTTCAATTTCAGGTACGTATGTCTCGGTCGCATCTCTCCATGCTTTGTACCATTTGCAATATCCTTGAAGGGTCAACCAAGGCATGCCTCTATGTCTTTTCTTTTGATGGAAGACAAATTTCTACGTATAGATCCAAGGTATGTGGAATCTATGGGAAAATTGGATTAATTTGGAGATATGTTGGTCACCGTGAAATCTGGAGCAAAAATATTCATAACCTTCTTTCACTAGTGATGGAAAAATATTAGTTAAATGACCATAAGCAGGCCACCATTGCTGCAAAAACCATTGGGGAAATTTCGCTGGTAATTCTTTGCCCCAAAGAAGAAAGTAGGAGCGTTTGTTAACATGATTCTGGAATGAGAATGCATTAAACCATGCATCTCTATAATCATATTAGCTGAAAAATTGCGAGTGAAAAGGTTGAGAAAGCTTTCTGAATTTCATTGGGCGATCACCCCATCCCATTGGTGAGATTATCTTGTTGATCCATACCGTGGTATGAGTGATATATTTTTGGATTTTGTCCAAAATGGTTTTGAAAACAGACATGACTGAAAGTCTGCTAGGATAAACTCATAAAACTTATGAGTGTGGGCAGGAGTTTTCTGAAGGAAATTGGCAGTTCGGTCGAGCATTTTCTTTGCTGCTTCCTTAGGGTTAGAATCCCAAAGATGTGGTTCGGTTTGACCGAGTGGGCAAGCCATCTCATTCTTGATATATTTAGGTTCCTCTGAGTAAGGACCTGCTGAAGAAATTGGTTGAGGCACGGGTGAAGTGAGTGCCTGTTTTGGTGCAGAAGGCACCGTGCATTGTGTAGTGGTGTGTTTGGCCATCACTGTGTTAATATTTTTTGTAATGGGACTTTTAGTCGCCACTTGCTTTTTAGCGGGGCTTTTTGTCACCACTTCTTTGCTTGTGGTGCTTGTAGCAGCCATAGTTGAGAGCGTGGTGCTTTTAGCCACTGCTGTAGTTGATGCTGAATCTGAGGGTGTCATAGCTTGTTTAGCAATGGCTTCTAGGAATTGTGCCATGCTCTTTGCCATTTCTCCTTAACTTGGGTGGGTCATGGATGTTGTTGTTGTGAAACCTATGAGTTTTGACCATCTTTTGAAATCTTCTTTTGTCCATGGGAAAGCTTATTATTGTGTAAATTGAATATTCTCATCTTCCGAAGAGGATTCTTCTTCAGTGATGTTTGCCCATCTTCTAGGTTGGGAAATAGAATTTGGTTGTGCTGAAATTGGCTGTGTAGAGACCACTATAGGAATACCCTTCATGACATAATCAGCTGGTGCTATGCGTTTTAGTTGACTTGATCCAACTTCATCTGATTGCTGCCTTTTGGCAACAGTTGTTGTTAGTTGTTTTGGAACAACTTCTGAAATTGCTTTATCTTTAGACTGTTTTTCGACAGTCCTTTTCTCCATTGGGGGCGGCAGAGCTATCCTCGGGGGTTTTGGTTTCTTCGGCATTTATCTACCTTGAAGATATTCTCGAGTTAGGATATCAGGAATGGAATTCAAGCTTCCCTTAATATATTCAATATCAAAATCGAAAATAGATAATAATGCTTGCCATCTGGCGAAGATATGTTTTGATGTTTGCACATCCTTTTGCAGAACTGACTTAGCTGCCTTGCAATCAATGCATAGAAAAAACTTTTGATTTAATAAATCAAATTGAAATTTTGAAATGCACAAAACAATTGCCAATGTTTTTTTAATTGTAGGATAGTTTTGTTGAGAACTATTCCAATGCTCATATGTATAAGCAATGATATTTTTTTAATCATTTTTTTTTGTTGCTTTAAAATCCCACCATACCCTATGTCTGATGCATCTGTTTCAACAACTTTATATGTAGAAGGATCAGGGGGAGTTAGGAGTGGAGACTTTTAGCCTTTATTTGATTTCCTTAACGGCGTTGGTTTGAACATCTGTCTAGGGAACTGGTGGCTATTTCAGCCGATTGTGAAGAGGCTTCAGCAGAATGCTTAAACCCGGGCTAAAATCACAAATATAGTTGATACAACCTAGAAATCTCAGAACATGTGTTTTGTCAAAAATTTGATCTGGATATTTATCAAAAAACAGAAGAGATCGCTGTTCGGAGTTATTGTCCCTTGTTGGATGTTATGACCAAGGAACCTGATATTTGTCTGGAACAAACTGTATTTAGTCCTAGACAGTGCTAAACCATTGTCTTTAATTGTATTAAAGGATGTGTTTAAATGTTGATCGATATTTGTAGAGAAAATCAAGACATCATCTATGTATGTTATGATGAATTTTGATAATGGATTGAAGATGTCATTCATAATTTTTTGAAATTCTGAGGGAGCGTTTTTTAAGCCAAATGGCATAACATTCCACTCATATTGTCCAAACGGAATAGTGAATGCAATTTTATATCTATCTTTTGGATCAATTTGAATTTGCCAAAATCCAGATTTTAAATCAAAATTAGAGAATATTGTAGCAGCATGGACTCTCAGTAATAAGTCTTTCTTATTTAGAATAGGGTACCTAGTCCATCTAAGTGCTGCATTAAGCGGCTTATAATTGATCACTAAACGAGGGACTCCTTGTTTAATTTTGGAGTTTTTATTGACATAGAATGCCGTGCAACTCCAGAGGGATTTGGTAGGAGAAATTATTTTCTTGTCTAGGAGATCATTGGTCTCTTTCTGACAGTGCATTGTTAGCTCGTGATTCATTTGAATTGGTCGAGCTTTTGTTGCAATACTTCTTTCATCAAAATCAGGCTCATAAGGAAGCCCCACAATGTGTTCCCTTCGTTTCCAAAATGCCGTAGGCAAATCGGAATAAAGTTCTTTTTGAATTTTAGTTTCTAAATTTTTAATCTTAGAAGAACCTGAAGGTTCAGTTAATTGTTTCTGTAACCTTTGAAATGTTACTTCTTCCTTTAAAAAAATGAATTGTTTTTCTTTATTTTGTAAAGAAAGTAAAATTTGATAAGTTGGCGGCTTATGGAAAGGAAATAGAATATTGCTAGTGAAATAATCTATATGAATACCTTTGTCAGTAACTAGGTAAGGCTTAACCATTTCAATGAAAGGAGTACCTAGGATTACTGCGTTGCAAAGATCTTTTGTCAATATATATGAAGTCTGGACGTACCAGTTGGTTCTTCTGGGGAGGTTGTGACCTTTATAAAAGGAAGTTCATATGTGATTTTTAGTTTTTCATCAGTGGCAGCCCTTAGGCTTTCTTTGGTTCTTTCGAAAAACTTTGTTGGAATGACACCTTCTTGAATGCAGCTATGATATGCACTAGTGTCAAATAAAGCAGTACCAGTCCAAACAAAGGACTTATTGACAATGAGGGTTACTTTAACATGACTTTTGAACCCTAAATTGAGGAAATGCGTCCTAGAAAGGATTTTGATTCATCATCATTTTGGTTGGAGAGTGCACTGGCCAGTACAGTCTCTTTGAGCTTCTGTTGCTCATTGGATAATTGTTGAAGGACAAGTCTATCTAATTCTTGTCTAGCTTTAATTTCCCCAATTTCCTCTTTTAGGTAGGTTATTTCAGATTGAAGGTCTGAAATGGTTACCCTTACTACGTTAGGGTTTTCTGGGGGAAATATTTTAAGAATGTCTGTAATATTGTAGGTATTGGCTACTTGGGGATGATTTTGAAGAGTTGATGATGAGGATGTTGAAGGCTTATCAAGGACCTTTTTCAGTTTTCCTAGATAATCTTTCTTAAGCTCAGGATCTTGAAGATCACTATTACTTTAAGAAGAAGATCTTGTTCTTTTGCGAGAACGCTGATCTGAGGGAGTTCATCATGGTCAGAGTCTTCTAAAGATGTATATGAAGAATCTCAATCATCTTCTAATATATTGTTAAAAAGTTGTTCATCGTTAGATAGTTCATTATCAGTATTATCTGAAGATTCACTTAATTCAAGAAGTGATTTCTCAATTAGATTTAGAGTTGGTCGTCAAGTTGTAGGCTGTTGATCTTCTTAGAGTCTTTACAATACGTAGCAATGTTTCCTGGCTTTCCACACTTAAAACATTTTTCAAAATTGAAAGTTGAAGTCTTCTCATCTTCATTTTTAGATTTAGAAGACCTATTTTTAGTATAAGAAGGTTTCCTTGTCCTATTTCTGAAATTGTAATTTTTAATATTGGATGATTCAACATTTTTGGATTTCTTCTTTCTATGGGGTTTTCTACCGCACGAAGGAAGACCAAATTGTTCGCGGAAACTTCCTAATTCTTTGTGAGTTTGTGCCTTATCTTTAGCAAGTTGCCGTAACATTTTACCTTGTCTACAGATTTTTAGGGCTACCTATTGAATTTGGCTAATTATCTGGCCATAGGTGATTTGATCATAAGGAACAATACCACCGAAATACTGATTTTGAAACTCTTCTTTGCCTAAATCTCTAAAGGACTTAAGCAAGCCATCTAGGAATTTTTCTTTGCAGCATGGAAGATTCTCGTCTGGTTTTCATATATTCTGGTGAGGAAGGAATCCTTACACCACCTAAAATCTGAAAGTGTTTTGCACTTAGGGTTGTTAAGTATTTTAGAGGATTTTTCTCTAAAAATACCTAGACATCCTACAATATTTTGATAATAGTATATACTAAAGTATTGACTGAATCAGGAATAGTTTCACCATCTTTTAGGACTGTTGACCTAATTCATCTAATTTTACGGCTTGGAAAATTTATTTTTTTTCCTCGGCACTTAAATGGGTATTCCACCACCCCTTAAGTTGTAAATTAGCGACTAAGACATGAGTAGTACCATGGTCAGAACAGTTATGGGATGTTTTGTAAGCAGTGGCCACCATGGTCATCTGCTGCAATTTGGCAAGAATATTATATTCGGAACATCCATCTATATTTCATTCATAAATATTATTAGCATTATAATTATTTTGCATGGTATTAGGTCTTTCTTCTAAGACCACGTCCGGATGTGTAGCTCTAGGATAATAGAGTTTTTGAGGCTTATGCCAGTTGGAAAATTCAGATCTAATTGGTGCTATTTCTACAGGAGGGGTATCTTCAAGAGAAATTTGGGAAAATTGTTCAGTTTCTAATTACTCCGATTCTTTATCTGAGTCTGTTTCGCCTAAGGCTCTTATGATCCTAGAAGAAGATGTTTCTACAGTCTGTCGGACTGGAGTGTCCTGGACTGTTAAGGATTTCTCTATTTCTGCAATTCTCTGTTGGAGTTCAGAGAGCTGAAGGGAATCCTTAGAATGGTACATATTGAGTTCTTTACTATGGGTTCTAGGGATCTCATGTGGTTTAAATAACGGTGTTGTAGGGGTATAAGGTCCTACTGTTGGTTTCTTCAGAGAAGTCAAAGATGAATTTGAAACCAAGTATTCTCCAAGAGTTTGTAAATACTTGTTTGTATAATTATTTTGTTCAAAAATATTTTTATTATCTATACCAGTAATTGGCTCAGTATCAGTTCTCTTTGAAAGGTGAGACTGTAACAGAGTTGCTAGCAAAGTTAGTTGAAAATTCTTGTGACAGTGGGAGTTCAAAAATAACTTCTTCGTCAGTGTTGGTTTTTCATATTTTTTGAAATATTAATTGAATTTGAAAAAGGGAAATCTATCTGATTGTTTTTAGCATAAATTTCAAATCATTCAAAGAAATTAATTTGTTGTTTAATGACATTTAAACTATCATAAAAAATTATTTGAATTTTCTTTCTTTCTTCTCCTTTGTATTTTTCTAAGAACCAAGTTCTTTTAAAATGATTTTCAAGAGAGTAAAATTCCTATTGAAGACCTTTTTTGTTAATTTAAAATTCTATCTCCAAAGCATCAACAATATTGTCATCTCCTAATTCGGCACCTAGTGATGTATAAGTAGGAGAATCTGGTTGGTTGTAGGTAGTGTCAGTAGAAGGAGCTATTTCTAGTTTTTCTACCTTGTACCTAGCCTATGGTACCCTAGATTCAAAATCTACTGTCTCGACTCTAGTAGGATATGAAGACACAGAATGTATAGCAGAATTAATTGATTGGATTTCAGACAGCGAATGGACGGAGGAACTTACTCTTTGGCTAAGGGACCTCTGAAAGGAAACAAGCATAGATCCTGAAGGGAATTGTTGGATCTGGGAAATTGTTGTGTTTTGTGGTTTTTGAGCAGGAGTGGCATCCTGCAGAAGCCAATTTTCAGGAAGAGAAACTTGACTCCAAGAAATTGGTCTAGGAATAGACAGATACGATCTTTGTAGATCGGTCTGGAAGAGAACAATTTCACCCTTGTGAGTAATTCTTTTGCTACTGGAAGAGAACCAGCTTTAGTTTTATAATTAGATGTCTTAACGTTTAGGGTTAAAGCATCTAAAATATTTCTATCTTTAAGGGAAATTGTGAAGTTAGGGAAGCAGTCGAAGTAAATTGGACCATTGCAAAGATTGGTTTCTACCATTTTATGGAAAAGAATCACTAGATCTACAGATCTATCATCAGATCTTACATCCTTGCACTATAACAAGATAAAAGTAAGAACAGCTCTCAAACTCAACCATAACCAAACAGATATGTGAGTTTCATAGTAGATCTGGCAGTACCACATGACAATATGTTAAAAACAAGAATCACATCCTTACTTCTAAAACAACTGACAACAACCGTTGCCAAAAAGCAGCAATCAGATGAAGCTGGATCAAGTCAGCCAAAATGCAGATCTCCAGTTGATTATGCCATGAAGGGTATTCCTATAGTGGTCTCTTCACAGCCAATTTCAGCACATTCTATTGCCCTACCCAAAAGATGGGCAGACATCACTGAAGAAGAATCCTCTTTGGAAGATGACAATATTCAATTTGCACAACAACAAGCTTTCCCATAGACAGCAGAATATTTCAAAAGATGGTCAGAACTCATGGGTTTCACAACAACAACATCCATGACCCATCCAAGTAAAGGAGAAATGGCAAAGAGCATGACACAATTCCTAGAAGCCATTGCTAAACAAGCTATGACTCCCCCAGCTTCAGCATTAACTACAACAATGACTGCTAAAAGCACCACGCTCTTAATTGTGGTTGCTACAAGCACCACAAGCAAAGAAGTGGTGGCAAAAAGCCCCGTTAAGAAGCATGTGGTGGCTATCAAAAGTCCCATTGCAAAATTTTTTAACACAATGGTGGCCAAAAATCCCACTACATAATGCACGGTGCCTTCTGCACCCAAACAGGCACTTTCTTCACCCATGCCTCAACCAATTTCTTCAGCAGGTCCTTATTCTGAGAAACCTCAATATGTTAAGAAATATGGCTTACCCACTTGTTCAAACCGAACCACATCTTTGGTATTCTAACCCTATGGAAGTATTAAAGAAAATGCTCGACCCAACTGCCAATTTCTTTCAGAAAACTTCTGCCCACACTCAGAAGTTTGATGAGTTTATCCTAGCAGATACTCAGTCATGTCTGTTCAAACCTTTTTTCAAACAAAACCCAAAAATATGTCACTCATACCACAGTGTGGACCAACAAGATAATCTCACCAAAGGGTTAAGGTGATCACCTAACGAAAGTCAGAAAACTTTCTGAGCCTTTTCACCCACAATGTTTCAGCTATTATGATTACAGAGATGCATTCTCAGCCTTTTCACCCACACTTCTGTAATTGCTTTGTCTTTAGACTATTTTTCGACAGCCCTTTTCTCCTCTGGGGTCGGCAGAGGTAGCCTCGGGAGTTTTGGTTTCTCCTCATTTATCTTCCTTGAAGAAATTCTCGGGTTACGAAATCTGGAATGGAATTTGAGCTTCCCTTAATATATTCAATATCAAAATAAAAAATAGATAATATTGCTTGCCATTTGGCAAAAGTATGTTTTGATGCAATTTTTTGTGCATCCTTTGCAGAACAAACTTAGCTGCCTTGCAATGAATGCGTAGCAAAAACTTTTGATTTAATAAATCAGATTGAAATTTTGAAATGCATAAAACAATTGCCGAAATTTATTTTTTAATTGTAGGATAGTTTTGTTGAGAACTATTCCAATGCTTAGATGTATATGTAATGATTTTTTTTAATCATTTTTTTATTGCTTTAAAATCCCACCATATCCTATGTCTGATGCATCTGTTTTAACAATTTTGTATGCAGATGGATCGGGGAGAGTTATGAATGGGAGACTTTTAGCCTTTAATTTGATTTCCTTAACGGCGTTGGTTTGAACATCCGTCCAGGGAACTGGTGGCTTTTTCAGCCGATTGTGAAGAGTCTTCAGCAGAATACTTAGACTTGGGATAAAATCACAAATAGAGTTGATACAGCCTAGAAATCTTTGAAGCTATGTTTTGTCAAAAATTTGATTTGAAAATTTGTCAGCAAACTGAAGAGATCGCTGGATTGGAGTTATTGTCCCTTGTTGGATGTTATGACCAAGGAACCTGATATTTGTCTGGAAGAAATTGTATTTAGTCCTAGACAGTGCTAAACTATTATCTTTAATTGTATTAAAGAATGTGTTTAAATGATTATAATGTTGATCGATATTTATAGAGAAAATCAAGAAATCATCTATGTATGTTATGATGAATTTTGAGAATGTATTGAAGATGTCATTCATATTTTTTTGAAATTCAGAGGGAGCATTTTTTTAACCCAAATGGCATAACATTCTACTCATATTGTCCAAACGGGTCGGTGAATGCAGTTTTATATGTATCTTTTGGATCAATTTGAATTTGCAAAAATCCAGATTTTAATCAAATTTAGAGAATATTGTAGCAGCATGGACTCTCTGTAATACGTCTTTCTTATTTGAAATAGGGTACGTAATCCATCTAAGCACTGCATTAAGCGGCTTATAATTGATCACTAAACGAGGGACTCCTTGTTCAATTTCGGAGTTTTTATTGACATAGAATGTCGTGCAACTCTAGGGGGATTTGGAAGAAACTAAAGGTTCAGTTAATTGTTTCTGTAACCTATGAAATGTTATTTCTTCCTTTAAAAATATGATTTGTTTTACTTTGTTTAGTAAAGAATGTAAAATTTGATAAGTTGGCGGCTTATGGAATGGAAGTAGAATATTGCTAGTGAAATAATCTACATGAATACCTTTATCAGTAACAAGGTAAGGCTTAATCATTTTAATGAAAGAAGTACCTAGGATTACTGCGTTGCAAAGATCTTTTGCTAATAGAAATGAAGTCTGGACGTACTAGTTTGGTTCTTCTGGGGAGGTAGTGACTTTTACTGAAGGAAGTTTGTATATGATTTTAAGTTTTTCACCATTGGCAGCCCTTAGGCTTTCTTTGGTTTTTTCGAAAAACTTAATTGGAACGACACCTTCTTGAATGCAACTACGATCTGCACCTGTGTCAAATAAAGCAATACCAGTCCAAACAAAGGACTTATGGACAATGAGGGTTACTTTAACATGGTATTTTTGAACCCTAATTGAGGAAATGCATCCTAGAAAGGATTCTGATTCGTCATCGTTTTGGTTGGAGAGTGCACTGGCCTGTACAGTCTCTTTGAGCTTCTATGGCTCATTGGATAATTGTTGAAGGACAACTATATCTAATTCTTGTCTAGCTTTAATTTTCCTATTTTCTTCCTTTAGGTAGGCTATTTTAGATTGAAGGTCTGAAATGGTTACCTTTACTAACTTCGGATTTTTCGGGGGAAATGTTTTAAGAATGTCTGTAATATTGTAGGTATTGGCTATCTGGGGATGATTTTGAAGAGTTGATGATGTGGGTGTTGAAGGATTATCAATTGCCTTTTTTAGTTTTCCTAGATAATATTTCTTAAGCTCATGATCTTGAAGATCACTAATTACTTCAAGAACAAGATCTTGTTCTTTTGTGAGAACACTGATTTGAGGGAGTTTATTCTGGTCAGACTCTTCTGAAGATATAGACGAAGAACCTAAATCATTTTCTAATATGTTGTTAAAATTTCGTTCATTGTCAGATAGTTCATTATCCGTATTATCTGAAGATTCACTTAATTCAAGAAGTGATTTCTCTATTAGATTTATAGTGGGTTCGTCAAGTTGTAGGCTTGATCTTCTTAGAGACTTTACAATACTTAGCGATGTGGCCTGACTTTCCACACCTAAAACATTTGCTAGAACTGGAAGTTGAAGTCTTCTCATCTTTATTTTTATATTTAGTAGACCAATTTTTTGGTATAGGAAGGTTTCCTTTTCTTATTTCTGAAATTGTAATTTTTAATATTGGATGATTCAGTATTTTTGGATTTCTTCTTTCTGTGGGGTTTTCTACTGCACGAAGGAAGACCAAATTGTTAGCAGAAACTTCCTAAGTCTTTGCGAGTTTGTGCCCTATATTTAGCAAGTTGTCGTAACATTTTATCTTGCCTACTTATTTTTAGAGCAACCTGTTGAATTTGGCTAACTATCTGGCCATAGGTGATTTGATTATAAGGAACGATACAACAGAATACTGATTTTGAAAATCTTCTTTGACTAAATCTCTAAGGGACTTCGGCAAGCGATTTAGGAATATTTCTTTCCAGTACGGAAGATTCCCGTCTCGTCTTTCATATATCCTAGTGAGGAAGGAATCCTCATACCACCTAAAAGATTCTAAAGACACGGAAGCTAATCCTCGAAGGGGTAGAGGGGACTGGGAAATGCGAGGAATGTAAGGAACATGAAGCAATAAAGAAAATTAAACTCAGGCGACAGAGCCGACCATATGCAAGCGATGCAAATTAAAGTTGGCGGCAGAGCCGACCAAATGCAAATATGCTAAAGCAAGATTAAGACATAAAATCTGGCGGCATAGTCGTCCAGAAGTGTTATTAATAATACAAAATTAAAATATAAATATTGAAAAATTAAAACTTAAAAGATTATAAGGGTATATCTCTTAAGGCTGTAAAGATTTAGAGAGAGAAAGAGGGTGTGTGCTCTGAGAGGATATCAGAGTGTTGTCTAAAATTTCGGATGTAAATTTTCTGATGTGTCTCCTATGTGAGAGGGGGTCTATTTCTAAAATTATAGACCGTGCTACAGTGAAAAGTGTACAGGTATCTACAGTACACACTAACTTTGCTACAGTAACTTTTCCGAAAAATTCTTTGCTGGCGTCATGGATGATGTCATCATCAAATTGGGCTTCAAATGATGCTGATGATTGTTGATCGGGTACATTCTTACCCTTTAGTTGCCTGATAATCTCTTCCATCTCTTAATTGTACTCCTCCCTGTTGGTTGATCTTGCTAGTCGTGTTGTAACTAGAGATCTTTGCTGCAAAAACAACGATTGTTGGCGATAGATGCTTGGGGTTTTTGGCAAACCATCTTTCATTTGAAGGTACGTATGTCTTGGTGCCATTTCTCCATGCTTTGTACCATTTGCAATATCTTGAAGGACCAACCAAGGCATGCCTCTGCGTCCTTCCTTTTTATGGAAGACAAATTTCTACTTGTAGACCCAAGGTATGTGGAATCTATGGGAAAATTGAATTAATTTGGAGATCTATTGGTCACCGTGAAATCTGGAGGAAAAATATTCATAACCTTCTTTCACTGGTGATGGAAAAATGTCTGTTGAATAACCCTAAACAGGCGACCATTAGTGCAAAAACCATTGGGAAATTCTGCTGGTAATTATTTTCCCCAAAGAAGAAAGTAGGAGTGTTTGTTAACATGATTCTAGAATGAGAATGCATTAAACCACGCATCTCTGTAGTCATAATAGCTGAAAAATTGTAGGTGAAAAGGCTTAGAAATTTTTCTGACTTTCGTTGGGTGATCACCACACCTTTTTGGTGAGATTATCTCATTGATCCATATCGTGGTATGAGTGACATATTTTTGGGTTTTGTCCAAAAAGGGTTTGAACAGACCTGACTGAGTGTCTGCTAGGATAACCTAATAAAACTTCTGAGTGTGGGCAGGAGTTTTCTAAAGGAAAGTAGTTGGGTCAAGCATTTTCTTTGCTACTTCCATAGGGTTGGAATCCCAAAGATGTGGTTCGGTTTGAACGAGTGGGTAAGCCATTTCATTCTTGACATATTGAGGTTCCTCAGAATAAGGACCTGCTGAAGAAATTGGTTGAGGCACGGGTGAAAAAAGTGCCTTTTTGGGTGCATGAGGCACCGTGCATTGTTTAGTGGTGGGTTTTTGGCCACCACTGTGTTAATATTTTTTACAATGGGACTTTTGGTCGCCACCTTGTTTTTAGCGGGGCTTTTTGCCACCACTTCTTTGCTTGTGGTGCTTGTAGCAGCCACAGTTGAGAGAGTGGTGCTTTTAGCAGCCACTGGTGTAGTTGATGCTGAAGCTGAGGGAGTCATAACTTGTTTAGCCATGACTTCTAGGAATTGTGCCATGCTCTTTGCTATTTCTTCTTGACTTGGATGGGTCATGGATGTTGTTGTTGTGAAACCCATGAATTTTGACCATCTTTTGAAATCTTCTGCTGTACATGGGAAAACTTGTTGTTGTGCAAATTGAATATTGTCATCTTCCGAAGAGGATTATTCTTCAGCTATGTCTGCCCCATCTTCTGGATTGGGCAATAGAATTTGGCTGTTTTGAAATTGGCTGTGAAGAGACCGCTTTAGGAATACCCTTCATGGCATAATCAGCTGGGGATCTGCATTTTGGATGACTTTATATACATACACACACACACACACACACACACACACATATAAACTCCTAGATTTGGTATTTCTAAACAAAGTTAGCTAAAAACTTGAATATTTTCCTTATGAAACCCTTGGTCTCTTGAGCCAAGGATAGAAAGTTTTAAAAAATTCTTATTAAAATGTCTTTCTTTCACCACTCCCCTTCAAAATCTTCTAGTTGGCTGTGTTGAAATTGGCTGTGAAGAGACCACTATAGGAATACCCTTCATGGCATAATCAGCTGGGGATCTGCATTTTGGCTAACTTGATTTACATATATACGTCTATATACACACACAGAGACACACACACACACACACACACAGAGAGAGAGAGAGAGAGAGAGAGACACACACACACACACACATATATAAATACCGAAATCTGGTATTTCTACACAAAGTTAGCTAAAAGCTTGAATATTTTTCTTATGAAAACCTTGATCTCTTGAGCTAAGAACAAGAAGTTTTAAAAAATTCTTATTAAAATGTCTTTATTTCGCCACTCCCCTTCGAAATCTTCTGGATCCTCTTCGTCCTCTTCCTCATCTTCTACCTCTAATTTCAAGCTCAAAGAAGAGATTAGTTTCTGTGACTTGCAGCAAACAATTGACGACTGAAAAATCCCCAAATATCCCAAGTCTACAATTTACAAGTCTTCTAGATGGAACAACCTGACAAGTGATTATCATATATCTATCATCGAATAGACTATTCCTCTTAAATTGGATCATGAGGAGATCAAACTTCTCAATATCAAGTCTATAGAAAAATATAGACAGAAATACAATTATCTCCATTTTGGTTTAGTACAAATTGCTGCTAAACCACTCACCAGACTCTTCTCTGTCTCAGGGACTCTAGGTTCCTAGACTTCAATGATTCTCTGCTTGGAATGGAAGAAACCAGTCTTTGTAACAGACCAATTTATTTTCGACTGTTTTCCTAATTTTAGAGTCTCCCTCAAAGATAGGATCATTTTAGATACCTTGACACTTAATGTCAAAACCTCCAATTACAGAACCAAAACTGTATCTCTCCCAGTAGCTACATCTATAGAATCCAATATAAGGCTATGAATTCAGCCTTCAGTACTGGAGCCATGAGAACAATGCACAAGGGTGAAACTGTTCTCTTCCAAACAGATCTACAAAGATCTCATCTATCTGTTCCTAGACCAGTGTGTCAGATCTTTTTACCTCGGAACTGGCGTTTGCAAGAGCTACTCCAGATCAAAAACCTGAGAATACCTCAGTTTCACAGATCCAACAATTTCCCACTGGGTCTGTACTAATTTCCTTCCAGAGGTCACTCAGTCAAACAGTTAATACCTCTATTCCATCTGAAAGTCTGTCTGTCCAGTCCGCTAGACAGTCGATCTCCTCTTATCCCATGAGAGTAGAAACTGTTTTAGATGCTACGATCCTTCAGGCTAGATATAAGATAGAAAATGCTCTTCCTACTGAAACTAGCTATGATCACCCAAATTTGCCTACCTATACGTCCTTAGATGCTTAACTTGGTGATGATAATATTGGAAATGGAGTCTTAGAAGTGGATTATGAAATTGACAAAAAGACTCTCCAAAAAGAATTTTATTCTCCCGATAATCTTTTCAAAAGAACTTGGTTTTTGGAAAAATACAAAGGAGAGAAACGAAAAGAAATTCAATCAAAATTTTTATGATTCTTTAAATGCTGTTAAAAGACAGCTCAATTTCTTTGAATGGTTCGAAATCTATGCTGATTATACGAAAATAGATTTCCCTTTTTCAAAATCTATTATCGTTTCAAAAGTTTGGAAAACTAATACCGGTGAAGAAGTTATTTTCAAACATCCTCCGTCACAAGGATTTTCTACAAATTTTGTCAATACCTCTGTTACAACTACTCCTTTTAAGAAAAGAGCTGATAACGAATCAATTACTGGCAAAGATATGAAATATATTTTTGAACAAAATAATTGCACGAATAAATATCTACAAACTATTGAAGAATATTTAATTATCAATCCTTCTTTGACTACAATGAAGAAATCCACAAAAGGACCTACCACCTCTGATGTTCCTCTTTTAAAACCTTACGAGATCCCCAGAACTCATTCTAGGGAGCTCCATATGCATCATTCTAAAGACACTCCTCAACTTTATGAGCTTCAGCGAAGAATCCTAGAAATCGAGAAAACTTTAGTGGTCCAAGATACGCCAGTCCGCCAAGCTGCTGAAGCTTTTTCAACCCGTCAAACTCCTACTGCAACTTCTAAACTCATAGGAGTCCTTGCTAAGGCAGATTCAGACAAAGAATCTGACAATCAGTATCTATAGAAGAAAACCCTCCTACAAATATCACATCTAGTTGTGCTGAGTCTTCCAACTGGAGGAAACCTCAAAAACTCTACTATCCTAGGGCTACCCATCCAGACGTAGTTTTGGAAGAAAAACCCAATGTCATGCAGAACAATTACAATGCAAACAACATTTATGAATGGAACATAGATGGTTGTTCTGAGTATAATATTCTCAAAAAGTTGCAGCAGATGATCATGGTTGCCACTGCTTATAAAACTTCTCATAATTGTTCTGACCAGGGTACTACCCATGTCCTTGTAGCTGGATTTACCGGGAAACTTAAAGGTTGGTGGGATACCCACCTTAGTGGAGATGAGAAGCAATAAATCTTCCAGTTTGTCAAGGTTGATAAAATAGGCCAACCGATTCTTAGGCACGGGGATACTATTCCTGATTCAACCAATACCCTGATATACTATTATCAGAACCTTCATAGGTTGTCCAGGAATTTTTAGTGAAAAAATTGCCGAAGTACTTAACAATCTTAAGTTCAAAACTCTTTCAGATTTTAGGTGGTATAAAGACTCTTTCCTCATGCGGATCTATGAACGGCTTAATGGGAACCAACAATATTGGAAAGAAAAATTCTTAGATGGTTTGCCAAAATCACTTAGGGATTTAATCAAAGAAGAATTCCAAAATCAATATTCCGGTGGTATAGTACCTTATGATCAGATCACCTATGGTCAAATTACCAACCAAATCCAGCAAGTTGCTCTCAAAATCTGTAAACAAGACAAAATGCTGAGACAATTAGCCAAAAATAGGGCTCAAACTCATAAAGACTTAGGTAGTTTATGCGAACAGTTTGGTCTACCTCCTTGCGGTAAAAAGCCTCACAAAAGGCGCAAACCCAAAAAGGAACTTCCTAGTCTTAGCAATCCTACGTCCAAGTATAGGAAAAGAAGAACTTCCCATACAAAGCCGAAGTATTCTAAAACCAAAGTTGAGAATACACCAACTTTAACCACGGCCACATGCTACAGATGTGGTAAAACAGGTCACATTGCTAAATATTGTAGGGTTTCAAAGGCGATTAGCAACCTTCATCTTGATGAGTCGCTCCTAAATAAAATAGATGGACTGTTTCTTATAGATAGCGATTCTGAGGTTGGTGAAGACGAGTATGAGCAGCAATTTAACCAACTCCAAGATGATGACTTAGATTCCTCATCATCTTCAACCCAGTCTGATCGAGAAGCTCAGGAAAGTCTTCCTGGGATTAGTGTTCTTACTAAAGAGCAAGATCTCCTCCTTGAAGTTATTGGCAATCTCCAAGACTCAGATCCCAAAAAGGATTACCTAGACAAACTCAAGAAAGTTTTGGATAAACCTTCTCCTTCTTCCTCCAAGCTTCCTAATTATCCTCAGGTGGCTAACACCAATGACATCACGGACATCCTCAAGAGATTAGCATCTAAAAAATCCAAGCCAACAACTATAACTATTGAGGACCTTCAATTTGAAATAGCTTACCTTAAAGAGGAAATTAAATAAATCAAAGCAGGTCAAGAATTAGATCGTCTTGTGCTCCAACAACTTCCTAATGAACTTGA
The DNA here is from genome assembly GCA_002018475.1 of Nicotiana obtusifolia. Classification (NCBI taxonomy): domain Eukaryota; kingdom Viridiplantae; phylum Streptophyta; class Magnoliopsida; order Solanales; family Solanaceae; genus Nicotiana; species Nicotiana obtusifolia. Next base: position 45,226 of record MCJB01020472.1, read on the forward strand.
GCATAAGAAGGATATATCTAATGCCCAAGAACCTATTGTCCAACAAGGTGACATAGGTCTGTTTATAGGTTTTCTTTCTTGAATTAACATCAAAAAATATCATATCAGAATAACTCTGATATCAAAATGTCTTTTGTCGTCGATATAGTTGCTTTGTTTGACACTGGTGCTGAACTCAGCTGCATTCAAGGACTCGTGCCAACTAAGTTTTTCGAAAAAACCAAAGAGGGCCTTAGGGCTGATAATGGCGAAAAACTTAAAATAAATTACAAACTTTCTTCTGTCGAAGTTACTACTTCTCCTCAACATCCAACCTGGTTGATTCCTACATCATTCGTTTTAGTAAAAAATCTTACTAGCCTTATCATTTATGTCTTCCTTTCATCAATAGGATTAGCCCTTATCTTGCTTCCACCAAGGTATTCATATAGAGTATTTTACCAATAATATTCTCTTTCCCTACGATAAACCTCCCATTCAAAAAACTTTGTACTTCCTATAAAACAAGGAAGTACAAGTTTTGTTTCTCAAAGAAGAAGTTGCTTTCCAAAGGCTTCAAAAGCAACTCAGAGATCCTTCCATCATATCTAAAATTAGAACTTTAGAAATGAAGACGCAGGATGATCTATGCACAAATTTTCCCATTACTTTTTGGAAGCGGAAGAAACATATTGTCAGCCTTCCTTATGAACCTGACTTTGATGAAACAATGATTCCTACTAAAGCTCGCCCTATTCAAATGAATCATGAGCTCATCATTCATTGCAAGAAAGAGATTGATGATCTCATAGACAAAAACATTATTTCTCCTTAAAAATCTCCCTGGAGTTGTGCAGCATTCTATGATAACAAAAGCTCCAAAATTGAGCGAGGTGTACCTCGTTTGGTTATCAATTAAAAATCCCTCAATATTGCTCTTACATGGATTAGATATCCTATTCCTAAAAAGAAGGATTTACTTCAGAATGTCCATGCCGCTACCATATTTTCCAAATTCGATTTAAAATCAGGATCCTGGCAGATCTAAATCGACCCTAAAGATCGATACAAGACCGCTTTCATTGTCCCATTCGGACAATATGGATGGAATATTATGCCTTTCAGGTTGAAAAATGCTTCTTATGAATTCCAAAAAATCATGAACGATGTCTTCAATCCTCTTTCACGATTTATTATTACTTACATTGACGATATTCTTATATTCTCCACAAACATTGACCAACATTTTAAACATTTAAATATTTTCTTTAATACTATTAGAGAAAATGGCTTGGTTTTATCCAAAACTAAATACAGTTTATTCCAGATAAACATTCGATTTCTTGGTCACAATATCCAGCAAAGAACTGTGATCCCTATACAAAGGTCTGTTGAATTTGCCGATAAATTCTCGGATCAAATTCAATACAAGACACAGCTCCAGAGATTCCTTGGTTGTGTCAACTATGTTTGTGAATTTATTCCAGGTCGTAGTATTATGCTAAAACCGCTCCACGATCGTCTGAAAAAGCCTCCACCAACTTGGACTAAAAACCATACAAACGTAGTCAAGGAAATCAAATCAAAATTCAAACACCTTCCTTTCTTGACCCTTCCTGATCCTTCTGCCTACAAAATAGTAGAAACAGATGCTTTAGATTCAGGATATGGAGGAATTTTAAAATAAAAGAAAAATGATAAAGAACATATCATTGCTTTTACCTCCAAACATTAAAACAATGCTCAACAAAATTATCCTACTATCAAAAAGGATGTTTTGGCGATTGTTTTATGTATCTCTAAATTCCTAGCTGATTTGCTAAATCAAAATTTTTTACAACACATTGATTGCAAATAAGCTAAATATGTTTTACTAAAAAATGTACAAAACCTTGCCTCAAAACAAATTTTTGCTAGATGGCAAGTTATTTTTTCAATTTTTGATTTTGATATAGAATATATCAAAGGAAGATCAAATTCCATACCAGACTTCCTTACTAGAGAATTCCTGCAGGGCAGATAATAGTTAGGAAAAAGAAAGCCGATCCTCCCATACAAGCGTTTCCGACTCCATCGGACGATTTAGCATTGGCTGTTTTAAAACAGCCAAAAATCAATAATGATACCCAACATGGAGTTGTTTCAAGACAGACAGTTGCCTCCAAGAAACCATTAAATGAGGTTGGACCAAGCCAGCCGAAATATAGAACTCCAGCAGATTATGCCATGAAGGGAATTCCTCAAACATATTTGGTGGATTCACCAAAACCAATTTCGTTTGCTCAACCAAAACGATAGGCAGACATAGTTGAAGAAGATGAACTTCAACAAGCCCAAATGCTACAGACTGCCCCATGGACAGCATAAGAACTCTTATGATGGTATCAACTCATAGGATTTAAAAATACATTACCCATGAAAAATCATGAACAAGGACAACAACGATTGAATTAATTAATGGATGTGGTGGCTATAAGCCTCAGATCTCCCCTCAAAAACCCTGTGGTTTCCCAACGAACCAAAACCAAATCAGTGGCGGCAAAAAGACCCCATCATACAATGCACGATACCTTCGGTATCCAAATTGGCACTTTTTTCGCTAGTGCCACAGCCAATTCCTTTGAAAGGTCCTTATTCCGAGGAACCAAACTATTGTAAGAATGAGATGGCTTACGCGCTCATTCGAATAGAGCCAGATCTTTGGCACTCTAACCTAGCAGAAGTAGCCAAAAAGATGCTTAAACCTTCTGCCAATTATCTTCAGAAAACTCTTGTCTATACCCAGAAGTTCTAAGAATTTATCCTTACAGATACCAAATCTTGTCTATTCAAACCATTTTTGGACAAAACCTAAACATATGTCACCCATACAACGGTGTGGATTAATAAAATAATCTTACCAAAAGAATGGAGCACACACCTACTAAACTCTAAAAGCTTTCTCAGCCATTTAAAGCTCAATTTTTCAACTATTATGACTACCAAAACGCCTGGATGAATGCATTCACATTCCAAAATCCCCTTGGAAAACATTCATTTTTTATCCTTTGGGGAAGACAACTCACGTCCGAGTTCCCTCAATGGTTTTAACATCAATGGGGCCAATCTGTGGTCACATAATAGATATTTTTCCTTCTCCGGTAAAAGAAGGATATGATTACTTTTTTATCAAATTTCATCATGACCTGCATATCCCAATGCTTCTCCAATTTTCCCATAGTTTCCATATCCTATGGATCTATACGCAAAAATTCTCATTTCACAAGACAGAAGGTCAAAGAGGGTTACCATGGTTAGCTCTTCAAGGTCACTGCAAGTGGTATAAGGCTTGGAAAGGTGCTTCTGAAGCTTATGTACCAATAATTGAAAAGTGGTTCTTTGAGAACCCAAAATATCTGTCACCCACAGATGTCTCTCATTCTAAATTTTACATCAAAATCTCTTGCTTCTACACAACTAGTAGGATCCAGCAGCAAAAAAGAATATATCCAGCAAATATAAAAACTGCTCCAACAATTAAAGGCTGAAGAATCTAGCCAAAAATCCCCATATGAAGACCAATCAGATGAAGAAAATGAGGAAGAAGAAGAAGACCCTGATTATGATATCATTGTACCATAAAACAGGAGAAATTGCTAAGATCAGGACAGCACAAAATTTTTGCAAGTTATTGTAGCAAAGTTTTGATCTCCTCATGATCTGACTCCAGAGGATTAGTCTGTTTGATGGTAGACATGTGATAATCATTTGTCAGGTTGTTCCATCTGGAAGACATGTAAATTGTAGACTGGGATGTTTTGGGATTTTCTAGTCGTTAATTGTTTGCTACAAGTTAGAGAAACTAATCTCTTCTTTGAGCTTGAAATTAGAGGTAGAAGATGAGGAAGAGGACGAAGAGGATCTAGAAGGTTTCGAAGGGGAGTGGCAAAAGAAAGAAATTTTAATAAGAATTTTTTAAAGCTTGTTGTCCTTGGCTCAAGAGACCAAGGGTTTCATAAGGAAAATATTCAAGTTTTTAGCTAACTTGGTGTAGAAATACCAGATCTCGGAGTTAAGTTCTTTTAGATCTATAGATCTTAAGAAAAATACTCTAGTTTTATCCTAGTATGTCTTGAAGAGTCGAAATCTAGGAGCTAGATTTATAGAAATACCTGTTCTTTCATACAAGAAGGTATATATGGAAATTGTTTTAAGAAGCTCTACTTTTGGATGACCCAAAGGTTACAAGTAATGATCTGCAGGCCTACTAGGTACATTTACATGCATTCCATCACCATAATCCCTAGGAACACTACCTGTAGTGTAGATCCAAAGAGCACAACACCATCTTCCAGGAGTTCTTCTTATTACAAAAACAAATTTAATAAATTTATGTGTAAGAACTAGTAGATATATAAATTTATCAACAGACCAAGTAATTCAACACCATAATATGATAAAATCCTTAGTAGAATTCTTTAAAACTTATAGATCTAGAGTTATTTCGTCAGATCTGGAAGCACCACACCATAGCAAGTTACAAACAAGAATCACCATCCTTACTTCCCCCTAGCTATGATATCATGGGGGTGGAAGCTATGGGGTATATATATATATTCCATTCGGTATTTTGATTATGGTACTGTGATACGTTGGCATATCGATACTTGAGGATATTAGTGATTGATTTGGGCCATAGAGCCATATTAAGCGGATTGTTGACCGATCTGGGGCCATAGAGCTATGTTGTTATTGATTGTGAGGTGCCGCTTGCGTCAAGTACCCATGGTTGGTTGAGTGATATTGATTGTTGACTTTTGATCCGATCAGCGCTTGGGCTAGGATCCAACCATCCGGAGTCAGGTGTAACCCATGTTACTTTTGGCCTTGCGATTGCAGGCGCACGAGATGTGCTTAGTGAGGGACTTATGTTACGCACCCCTAAGTATATGTGTGTGTGAGAGAGAGAGAGAGAGAGAGAGAGAGAGAGAGAGAGAGAGAGAGAGAGAGAGAGAGAGAGATGATTCAGGGGCATTGTGCCAGGCACCGTGAGAGTGATGAGTATTATTGAGAGGTACTTGTGCCATGCACTATGAATGTGTTGGGATAGTGTATACTTGATGATTAAATTATGATGTTGTTGATTTTGGCATGGATTGACATGCAGCCATAAAATTATATTTTCCTCGTGCTAATTGATATTCAATGACTCTATTTGATGTTTAGAGCTTGAAATCCCAATTTAATTTAATAAATCCATATCTAAGTGATTTTTGTAAAACATTTGATGCCTTGACTGATATACCAAAAACCATGCCTATTTCTCCTCTTATTGTGTTAGAGTTGAGCCTGTATTATTTGAGCCGCTTTTCCTTAAATGCTATTATTCTACTTTTACTGTTGTTGTTGGCTGTTGTATGTGAACAGCGGACTCTGCCAACCTCGCTAATGCTTTCTCTGAGGTTAAGCTTGCTACTTATTAAGTACATAGGGTCTTTCGTACTCATACTACACTTTGCACTTCGTGTGCAGATTCAGGTGTTGCTGATAGCAGTGGTTTCTAGTGAGTTGTTTATCCAGGTTTGCTTGGAGAATTTGAGGAAGCACTGCTGATCCATTCGCAGTCCTTGAAGTCCCCTCCTTTACTTTATGTTATTACTGTATAGTACTTAAAACAATATTTTATGTTGTTCAGACTTTGTATTAAGCACTCCATAGAGCTCATACAATCAGTGATACCAGATTTTGGATGGTTTAAGTTATATCATCATTTTGACTTCAATTAATAATGCTATTCCACTATTTGAGACTATTACCTATTATTGTTGAAGTTAATTTCTGCATATTTATTACTGGCTTTCCTAGCAAGTTCTGTTAGGCACCATCATGGCTTAGGTAGAATTTTAGGTCGTGACAATGTCGTCCTCGGATATCAAATAATGTTTCCATTATGGGGAGTAAAATATGTGATGTACTCTTTTTTCCTTAACGAATGTTTTATTCCAATTGGGATTTTATGGTAAGATTTTTAATGAGACAGCTCTAAATGCATGTTACATGATATGACACCTAATCTACTTGCTAGGAAAGCCGACATATTTACAATAAGCAATCAAACATCAACTAAACGGTTAACAATGTAATATCATAAATAAGGGTAGAAGCTCTGAAATCACATAATGAGTCAAAACAAATACATGGTCTAAACGAATTCCTAAGACTGGTATCACTGAGTACATGAGCTTTATGGAATACTAAATACAAAGTCTTAAATAAAATACAATAATATCTGATAAAAATAAATAGTAATAGAGATATGAAGGCGGCCCCAAAGTCTGCGAACAGAGATGTGCACTACCTTGAATAACCTAGATGTCTAAGCTAAGCACCTCTCGGCTCTGCTGGGACCAATGCCGGGATCTACACTAGAAGTGCAGAAGTGTAGTATGAGTATAACTGGCACTATGTACTTAGTAAATGTCGAACCTAAACCCGAGGAGGTAGTGACGAGGCTAAAACAACACACCCACTTATAACCTGTGCAATTAATAGGCAATAGAAGTAACAAGATAATATCAATATAGACAACAAAAATAAATATGAGAATTAGTGAGACGGTTAACTAAAAGAAATAGCTACCATGTTTCTCAAATTTCACCACCAAGCCTTCTAACCAACTCAAATCAAAGAGGATAAAATGATTAACACAAAAATACCAAAGTCAAATCCAAGATTTTACATAATAAGAGAAATGAGTAAAAGATATCATATCAATAGCACTGAAACACATGTCGTGGATATAACACTCTCTTTCTTACATCACGGAAACACCCTTCGTGCAATACTCTCATCTCATAGAACGGAAATTGTCACGAAAACCAATGGGCCATGACAAGTGCCCGAGTCCTACCTATCGAACACCCCTAAGCATACGTCTAAGACATAAACATGAAATAAGGGTTGGTCGTGCATAACATCTGTCAATAAACTGCTGAATCACGTGGGTAACATACGTGAGGAAACATGCCAAAAGACATATATACATCTACATGCGAAATACGGTAGGGCGAGCCGACAAAGCTGCTATGGACAACTATGTATCAAAGGACGGGACTGGGCCCCATCGTATCCATATATGTATCCAAAATTATCATACCAAAACCCAATAGCAGCTCTGGATCAAATAGAGCACACCAACTCTCGCTGAGCAAGGATCCTAAGAAGGGAGGCCGTCGGCCTATCTACCTGCACCTACAGGCATGAATAGCAGGCCCCCAGGCAATAGGGGTGTTAGTATGAATAATATATCGAGTATGTAAGGCGTAAAATCATTATATAAATGACATAAAAGAAACATGGAGCAAAGGACTCAATCTGTAAGTCTAAATAACTCTGTGAATCATAAAACATTTATAATGTCATGCATATACGTATAAATGTCATATCATGCATAGGTATATGTGTAAATAACATCATCAAGCCTCTGAGGGTATCCCATCATATCCTCTAAGCGAGACAGCAACACAATACAATCAGCAACTAAAAAACAACGTAACTACAATTCGGGAGCTTTAATACAACAAAATGCCCCAAATATACCATAACACATCCAATCAACAAGTTATCAATTAGCCTGAAATTGCAACGATGTGCGACCATCCCACTATCCTACAACATGTGACGTTTCTCTACGCCCTTTATCCTTCCAAACTCCATAAATCAGCAGCACAAGAGGCCAACACAACTGGACTAAAAAATAGTCCACTGCAAGTGGAACAAATCGAACTTACGGCTTCCGATCACCGTCTCGTGACTTCTAACTATTGGGAAACGAATTTATCAACCTTCCTTGAGATTTAAAAGGCTTAAATACAACAAGTAGGTATTTTATTAACCATGAATTACCTTCCAAAACTCAAATTACAAAGATAAAGAGAGGCGGTATAATGATACTTACATCGTAAGGATCATTCTAATGTTATCCCTTCTTGATTTCGTGAAAGGGATGTTAATCTTGCTTGGAATTTCTTGGAACAGTCTTTGGAGAGCTTGAGAGTGTTTTGGTATAAGTGCTCTCTGTATGTTGATAAGATATAAGGGAAAAAGATCACTTATAAGCCCACCGCCCCAATTCTTCGAGCAGGTGGGTAGGCTGACTGCATGGCAGCTTGAGCGGTGCAACTTCGGACACTTGTATCTCTCTACACTGATATCGTATTGACAAACGGTTTACATTGTTGGAAACTAGATACGTGGGGCTTTAATTCTATATAAAGATCTATCTGTAACTCTCAATATATGGGGAGAAAACGGCCTCGCAACCTGGCCTATAAACCTGCCAGTGTCTCCGAAGTGTGGCGACGTGAGTTGACGACCCTATTTTAAAAATTCATATTTCTCTACCCCAATGTTGTATGAATAAATGGTTTTATCCATTGGAAACTAGGTCCCAAGACTTTCTCTTTGGTTTGAGATATGTCCCAAAATGACATCATAAAGCTTACAAATTTAATTTCTTAAAACGGCTCGTTACAAGGCAAATCTTAACTCGATTTCTCTGTAAGTTAAATCCGATTTTTTCCAAACATTATATTTTATATCCAAACATCATATATAGTTATATTATGACTTTACACTCATTTAAATCATGATTAACAAGTCTCATATTGATTATACGTCACTTTGTTATGCACCGGATGTAACAGAAATACCCGTTATGCAGTATCTCTCATCCTGACATCATGAAAACACCCGTCATGCAATATCTCTCATCCTCACAGCATGAAAACACGTATGGTGAAATATATCTCGTCCACACTAAGTATATGTAAATTAGTACGAAGCTAGGGAAGAACTATAAGTGACATCAAGGAGAGTGATTAAACATAATACACCAAGTGAGAAAATAATCATAAAATTCGCACCAATAAACGAGCCAACATCTTGAGAACCGTAAATTCCAAATATCTCAAAAAATCTTAAATATAGTTACTAGCATGTAAAAGAATAAACAATTAATTTAATGATCTATCTAAAGCATAGAAAAAATAATATATGAAGCAAACAAGGCACGGAGAAAGCTAATTCCACCTACATGCTTTTAACCCGACAAATGCATATCACTCATGACTATGCATACACACAGCACCCAACACATATAGCATGTAACAACTAGACCCAATTACAATCTAATTCCCCCAAATCAATATTAACCTAAACTTATTTATTTTCGGAACTATTCAAACAATCCAAAATCTCTTTGCCAATAGAACATGCTTCCATACAACTCGAATCTAGTCAAATAATACTCAAATAAGTCAAAAAGAGTTTAATAAATCTTCTAATACTAAAAAGGTTGGATCTTTAATATATTAGAAAAAGTTAACAAAAAGGTCAACACGGGCCTAGTTGGTTGAAATCCGGAATCAAGATCAAATTCTGATTACCCATTTCTCGAGTCCAAATATATGATTAGTTTCAATATCAAACCTCAATCGAGGTCTAAATCTATAAAATGCAAATCTTAGGTTACTACCAAAACCCTATTTTTACTCTTTAAAATGCCCAATTTAGGGATAAAAATCTATGGAAAATAATGAAAATAAATCAAAACTAATTTAAAATCACTAACCTACGAAGTTTGAAAGAAAAACCTCTAAAACATCGACTTCTTGCGTAGTCTAGGTCTCAAAAATAGAATGAAATGAGCCAATTTCGAACTCCGTTATTTTTATCCCAGCTACATATATTGCAATTGCAAACTACTATTTGTAATTGGACAACTAGAAAATGTGAACCAGTGGTCGCAATTCTGAAGAGGCTCCCTAGCTGCTAAAGTTGCAAATGCAACTTTGACGTTGCAATTGCAAGCATTGGAAATGCTAACCAAGCTTTGCAATTACGAAGCTGGCTTCCTCCTCCCAGACTTGGCAAATGCCTGCTAGCTATCGCAATTGAAAACCTCAAATTTGCAAGTAACTAATCGCAAATGCGATGATTGCCACACCAGTAACTGCAAGATTTACCAAAACATCCCAAAACAAATCTGATACTCATCTGAGCCCCTTGGGTCCCATTCAAAAATCTAAACAAGTATATTAACCTTACACAAGATCGCTTGCAAGATCAAAATGTCAAAATAAAATCTACAATCAAGAATGAAGCACCAAAACTCAGGAATATCAATGTTCAAGAACTCAAATTTTCAAATTTCGACCATAAGCATCGAAACAGCCTCGGGTCAGTTGGGACCCAAACCAAACATACATACAAGTCCAATGTCATCATACAAACCAACCGAAATCGTCAAAACAGTGTTCCAGTGCCATTTACCAAGAATGTTGATCGTGGTTAACTCCAATAATATCAAAGCTCTAAAATCAATATTTCTTTACAATAACAAATCTATACTTTTCGGAAATCGAAATGAACCATGCACAAAAATCATAAAGCATTGAATGAAGCTAGTTAAAGTCTCAAATCATGAAAAACATTTACAACTTAAATAACCTATTGGGTCACTACATTCTCCCTTAAAAGAAATATTCGTCCTCAAACAGAAATAGAAATGTACTTGAACTGGCAAGGAGATGCGATATCTACTCCACGTATTGAAGTCGTATTTCCATGTAGCCTACTCGCTCGGCTGACCTTTTTAAAGCACTTTCACAGAAGGAATTTTCTTAGATCTCAACTTTCGAACCTGCTGATCTACAATAGCTACCGACTCTTTTCATACGTCTATTCTTATCAAGACGCACTGTGCTATACTCTAGAACATTCAACTTATCTTCAGGATGCTTCTTAAGCAAAGAAATATGAAATATCGGATATACCCCTACTAGGATGGGGGGCAATGCAAGCCTATAAGGAACCTCTCCAACCCTCTCTAAGATATCAAACAATAAACCTTGGGCTAAACATGCCTTTCTGCCCAAATTTCATCACGCCCTTCATAGGCAAAAATTTCAAAAGTAACTTCTCAGCCTCTATAAAAGCCGCATCACGGACATTCTTATTCGTATGAATCTTCTACATACTCTGTGTTGTCTGAAGACATTCCTATACCAACTTCACCTTACCTATGGGATAATGAACCAAATGTACCCAACATCCTAGCTTCACCAGGCTCAAACCAACTAATTGGAGAACAAAGTTATGTACCATATAAAGCCGCGTACGGTGCCATTTGGATGTTGAACTAGTAGCTGTTGTTGTAGGAAAACTCCACCAATAGTAGAAACTTGTCCCAATAGCCTCCAAAATCAAGTAACATAGGCTCTCAACAAATTCTCAAGGATCTAAATAGTCTGCTTGGACTGGCCATCCGTTTGGGGGTGAAATGCAGTGCTAAGCTCTGCTTACATGCCCAACTCTCATTGAACAACTCCACAAAAGTGTGATGTGACTGAGTGCCATGGTCTATAGTGATAGAAATGGGCACACCGTGCAAGCGAACAATCTCTCTGATGTACCTCTGAGCCAATCTCTCTGAAGTGTAAGAGGTTATCACCTGAATAAAATATGGAGACTTTGTCAACCTATCCACAATGACCCAAATAGCATCAAAATTCCTCAAAGGCTGTGGGAATCATATGACAAACCACCTGATTTTTGATGTTCATACTTCCGCTGTTGATTATTCAAGCACTATGAGACATGCCCAATAATGTTCGTCTTCATCTTCTATCACCACTAATGTTTCTTCAATTCATGATACATCTCTGTGGTCCTGGATGAACGAAATACCTTTAATTGTGAGCCTATTCAAGAATCAACTTCCTTAAGTAATCAAAATTTGGAACACAAATCTGGACATTAAACCGCATAACACCATCATATCCAATCACTACCTTCTTGGCGCCACCTTACCGCACCACGTCTGTAATAACCCAACCGGTTATTTTGTATATTTGAGCAATATTTTCAAATATGATGTTCCTCATATTTGTATTTTATGTTTTGCGAGGATGGCTGAGTTGGTTTCGAAAAGGTTTGAGAGTGATTGGAACACTTAGTACCATAGTTGGAAGCTTAAGTTGTAAGAGTTAACCAAGGCTTGACATTTAAGTAAACGACCTCAGATTGGTCATCTGATGGTTCGAGAGCATGAGCTTTGTATGATGTATTGCGACTTGTGTGTATCGCCGGTTTTGATAATCGGGTGATTCGGGATTGATTTGGAAGAATTATTTTTATCTTAGAAGCTTTAAGTTGGAAGAGTTGACCAAGTTTGAATTTTGAGTATTTGACCCTAGATCAGAGTTCTGATGGTTCTATTAGGTCCTGATGGTTATTTTGGACTTGGGCGTATGTTCGAAGTTGCAATTGGAGGTTTTTAGAAGATTTTGGCCATAAGTAGTGAAAGTTGGCAATTAGGTTTGGAAGGTTCATAAGTTTGGCCGGGAGTTGAGACGGATGATATCGGGTTTTGGATTATTGTTCCGGGAGTTGGATTAGATTCATTATGTCATTTGAAACTTATGTGCAAAATTGAGGTCATTCAGGGTTGATTTGAAATTTTCAGCGCGATTTTCGAAAGTTGAAAGTTAAAAAGTTCATAAAGTTTGATTTGAGGTGTGATTCATGGTTTTGATGTTTTTATGTGTTATTTGAGGCCTCGGTTAGTTTCATGTTATATTTTGGGACTTTTTGGTATGTTCGAACGGGGTCCCGAAGGGCTCGGGTGGTTTGGAGGTGGTTTCAGACCATTATTAGGCCCTTTTCAACTACTGATTTTTGGCTACGGGGGTATACATCTGATCAGGGCGCTTTGGGCCACGATCACGGAGAGTAAAATGGAAAATTGGACCTATGAATCCCGTTCGCAGAGGAAGCTTCACATTCGCGAAGAAGAAATTTTTGTTGTCATTGAGCTGACTTCGGGAACTTATATCTTGCAATCTATAAAGAAAATTGATGTTATCTAAAAACGAACATTGTAGCCCTTTGTTTCTAGTTTTAGAAAATCAAACCGTTTGTCATTTGGAGTTATGTCCAAAACCTTATGGTGATACACTAAAGGCTTTCTGGGAAGAGTTTGGGAAGGGTTAATGGAATTTGTTCATCGCGATAGCAGAAAAATGGCCGCGATTGCGAAGGGTAAAAATTATGCTGGACAATTTTAGAAACGAGATCATGAGGTTGTTTCTGCGATCTCATAGGGTAACACTGGGCAGTGCATATAAGTACCCTATTTTGGACCTTTGAGTTATTTTATCACATTTTGTATTGGGGAGCTCGGATATGGGCGATTTTTGAGATGATTTTCACCACATGGATTGGGGTAAGTATTTTGAACATCGATTCGGAGTAGGATTTGAGTAAAATTAGTATGGTTGGACTCGTAATTGATGGGTTGTCAGAATTTCTGAGTTTTGTCAGGTTTTGAGGTGCGGGCTCGGGTTGACTTTTTGGGTTGACTTTGAGCTTTGATTAATGATTCGTGCTTTATAGTTTGGGTTGGCTTCCTTTGGCATTATTTGATATTTTTGAGTTTCTTTTGGCTTGTTTTTAGCCGTTTGGAGGTGGATTCGCGTGAGATGGCGTTTCTAGAGTATTGTTTGGCTTGCTCAGTATTAGATTTGGCTTGTTCGATGTAAGTAACATTTCTATATTTGGAGTTTAGAGTAATTATCCCTGGGAACCATGTTTTTTCTGATGTGTTGGGGTGATGCACATGCCAGGTCACGGGCGTGCACTCGTGCACCGGGCTAATCATGATCCGGATTGACATTTATACTATATTGGTATCATGTCTTATTTTATCCGTATTTTTCCTTCTTCTTACATTAATTGAGTTATGATACATATTAGAAAACATATTTAGGCTATGTGGTTAAGACTTGATGAGACTATCTCTTTTGTTTCGGGTTATCTGATTTAATTGTAATTATAAACACAATCATGATTCTTCATTTGCGTATCATATCTCAATCTATGCTCATCATTCATTGTTATATCGCATGTTATCATTGTTTTCCCATATGTGGTGATGTTAGGTTGAGTGGTATGAGATTGTGAGCCCTTGAGACTTGAGTGGTTGATGAATAAGGTGGGTATTATTATTACTATTATTACTATTATTGGTATTATTATTATTATTATTATTATTATTATTATTATTATTATTATTATTATTACTATTCTTATTATTATTACTATTCTTACTATTATTACTATTATTATTATTATTTCTATTATTATTATTAATATTATTATTGTTGTTGTTGTTATTAATAATAATAATAATAATAATAATTATTATTATTATTATTATTATTGTTATTGTTGTTGTTATTATCATCATCATCATCATCATCATCTACAGGCCACAACAGGCGTTATTGGCTTTAATATAATTGTAGATTAGGTTGCACGCCACAACCGGCCTTATTGGATTTTGATTAGCGGTTGGGAAGGATTCGCCACTCCAAAGTCCGACATACCAGCAGTGAGCACATGCCTAGTGATATACATACACGTACTTTGGTGAGGGGCATTGATGCCTGGCAGCCGTAGAGTGTGGAGGGGTTGTGTGCGTTTGATGAAGTGGGCATTGAAGCATACATCTTGAGTATGTTGAGAGTGAGAGTACCTGAAGATATTACCATGAAATCATTCATTTGGCATGCATACTTGACATGTAGGCATATAGATGTATTTTCCTCATGCTAGATGGCAATGTGACATTGATGATTTGACATGTATATTTGAGAGGTAGGCGTAGAGATGTATATTCCTCATGCTAGATGGTACATGATAATCAAGGACTGGACATGTAGGTATAGAGATGTACTTTCCTCATGCTGATTGGTAAACAAATATTCTTATCTGGTGTTGTGAATTGGGAATACAGTTCTTTTGATAAGCTCATGTTTAGTTGATTTTCAGTGGTGAGATTTAGAATTGACTGTTATACTTAAAAGGCATGCCTACTTTCCTGTAACTATGAACGAGCTGAGCATATATCTTTTGACCTATTTACCTTTACTGTTTTCATTATATTATTACAAGTTGTTATTGGCTATTGGTATTGGACTCTGGCCCTCTTCCAACCACGTCACTGCTTTTAACCTGAGGTTATGTTTGTTACTAATTGATTACATGGAGTCGGTTGTACTCATACTACACTTCTGCACCTTGCATGTAGATCTTGGAGCTGATGTTTCTGTGTATGGCGGGAGCTGGCATTGAAGATGTACCCGCATTCCGGTTATAGCTGCCACTTGTTGGTAGCTTTAGCTTTGCAAATCTGTTTATGTATATTTTGAACGAATGATGTATTTTATTTCGTACCAGCTTTGTCAAATCTAAGTCTTAGAAGCTCATGGCTTGTACTACCAATCCTTAGGAGATTGTATAGAACTTTAGTTATTTTACTCATTTACTTTTATTATTCTCATTTGAGTTGTGTTGAATGTTACATGGCTTACCTAGCGGGTTATGTTAGGTGCCATCAAGACTAGATGGATTTTGGGTCGTGACACTTAGGTGTTTTGGCTCTATTCATCGAAAGTTGGCAATTTGAAGGTTTGGTGTGTTCCTATGTTTGAACGGGAGTTCACTTTCATGGTATCATATAAATTGTTGTACCGAAATTTAGAATAGGTTCATTTGTTCATTTGGACTTGTGTGCAAAGTTTAGATTTAATCACAATTGGTTAGTTTGAATCAAACGCTTGGTTAGAAGTTTGGAAGTTGTTGAAGTAAAGTGAACTTCAGCTTTTGATTTGATCTTTGATTCGTTGATGTGATATTATCGTATGTGTTTGGAGGATTTGGATAGGCCCGGGTAGTGTTTATAGACTTGTTGGTGTGATTCGACGGGGTCCGGGGTGGCTCGGGTGAGCTTCAGACCACCTGAAGGAAGTTTGGAGTTAGCTGATTCTGCTGGTGTCTGGTGTTCATTGCATTCGCGGGAGAAGCCTCATGTTCACAATGAAAGATTTGGTTTTGGGAAATTTTTTTGTTCACGTTCGTACCTGCAGTGACACATTTGTGAAGGTTGGTGGACTTGCTCTTTGCATTTGTGCCAGGAGGGTCACATTCGTGTTTGAGAGCTGGGAGCTAGAGGATCTGCCTTCGCATTCACGAAGACTTGGTTGCAATTGCATAGTGAGGCAGGCTTGGTTATCGCGTTCGTGAGGGATGTTCCACGAATGCAAAGGGTCTTTTTTGGGAAGAAGTTTATTCCACGTACACGCAGGGATGAGCTTCATATAGAGTTTGAGCATCTATGCTAGAAGGGCATGACTGTGACTCAGTATGAGATGAGATTCACAGACTTGGCACGATATGCTGTGTTCTTGGTCCTTACTGAGAGCAAGAGGGTCAGGAGGTTGATTAAGGGCCTCAACTTTGGTATCTGATATGGTGCGGCTAGAGAGGTCGAGACTGCTAGTACTTTTCTTCAGGCTGTGGAGATTGTCAGGCGCTTAGAACGTATCCGCAGGCAGCAAAGAGGAGCGGGATGCCAAGAGGCCGCCCCTTGGTTAAGGTGGTTACTGTAGTGCCTCGTTTAGAGTTCAGGGGCATCACAATATAGGCCATTCTTTCAGGCTAGTTTAGTCAGCTCATCAGGTTCCTCGTGTTTCTTCAATTAGCCACAATTCATATAATGCTTGCCCATGCCAATGGTCTTTCAGTGCGCTGCCAGCATAGAGTTCATACCGTGCTCCGTCTGTCTAGGGTTCTTCGAGAGGGTATTTAGGTTCTTCGGGTTAGTCACAGCTCACCAGAGGAGGGGTTGTTTTGAGTGTGGGGACTTGAGTCATATCAAGAGGGATTGCCCGTGGCTTTTGAGTAGTTTACCACGTCAGGGTACCCATTTGATGGTTCCAGCACCGGTGACTACACCACCCGCATAGCCATCTTAGGGTGGAGCGCAGTCTGTTCGATGCTTCCCTAGAGGGGAAGGTCAATAAAGTGGAGGACGTGCTCATTGTTATGCATTCCCAGGCAGACCAGAGGTAGTTTCTTCATATGCTGTGATCACTGGTATTGTTTTTGTGTGCCACGTGGGTGCTTCATTATTGTTTGATCCTGGTTTCACTTATTCTTATGTGTCATCATACGTTTCTCCTTATTTGGTTATGCCTTGTGGTTCGCTTGATATCCATGTTCATGTATCCACACTTGTTGGTAATTCTATTGTGGTAGATCATGTGTATCAGTTTTATGCGGTTACCATTGAGAGTAATGAGACTAAGGTGGATCTTTTATTGCTTAATATTGTTGTCTTTGAGGTGATCTTGGGTATGGATTGGTTATATCTGTATCATGTTATTCTTGAGTGGCTAGGGGTTGCCAAGCTTGGAATTGAGGGGTTTCTTTGGTAAAATTCCTAGGAGGGCGATTTCTTTTCTAAAGTCTCAACGAATGGTTGACAATGAATGTTTTGTATGCCTGGATTTTGTGAGGGACGTTAGTGCCGATTTTCCTATTGTTGAGTCAGTTCTAGTAGTGAGAGAGTTTCTAGGTGTGTACCCTACAAACCTACAGAGCAGGCCACCTAATAGAGATATTAATTTTGGAATTGATTTGGTGTTGGGCACATAGCCTATATCTATTCTACCGTACCGCATTGCTCCACCTAAGTTGGAGGAGTTGGATGAGCAGTTGCAAGAATTGTTGCGTAAGGGGTGCATCAGGCCGAGTGTTTCTCCTTGGGGTGCACCGGTTTATATTTGTGAAGGAAGATGGTTCCATGAGAATGTGTATTAATTACAGGTAGTTTGAACAAGGTTACCATCTAGAATAAGTATCCACTGTCCTGCATCGATGATTCTTTTATCACCTTCATGGTGCTACGGTGTCTCAAAGATTGACTTGAGATTAGGTTATCATCAGTTGAAGATTAGGGCTTCAAACATTCCTAAGACAACCTTAAGGACTTGTTATGGGCATTATGAGTTTATGGTGTTATCATTTGGTTTGACTAATGCCCAACATCTTTCATGCACTTGATGAACAGTGTGTTCCGTCCTTATTTGGATTCTTTTTTCATTGTGTTCATTGATGATATTTTTGTATATTCCCATAGTTGGGCGAAGCACGAGAAACATTTGAGAATTGTGCTTCAGATACTGACAGAGAGGAAGTTGTATGCTAAGTTCTCCAGGAGTGAGTTTTGGTTGGATTTAGTGGTATTCATGGGCCACGTGGTGTCTAGTGATGGGATCAATGCAGATCAGTAGAAGATTGAGGCGGGTCAGAGTTGGCTTAAACCTTCTACTGCAAAAGAGATTAGGAGTTTTTTGGGTTTGACTGGGTACTACCACTGCTTTGTGGAGGGGTTCCCATCTATTACAGCTTTATTGACAACTTGACTCATAAGGTTGCTCTGCTTAAATGGTCTAGCGAGCGTTAGCAGAGCTTTCATGAGCTCAATACTGCTTGGACTACATCAACAACTTTGGTATTACCCTCAGGATTGGGGTTGTATACTATTTATTGTGATCCTTCTCGCGTTGGCCTTGGTTGTGTGTTGATGCAGGAAGGTAGGGTGATTGCTTATGCATCGCGCTAGTTGAAGCCCCATGGGAAAAAATATCTGATTCATGATTTGGAGTTAGCAGCTATTGTGCATGTGCACAAGATTTGGAGGCATTATTTATTTGGCGTGTATTATGAGGTTTATACTGATCATCAGAGTCTTCAGCATTTGTTCAAGCAAAAGGTTTTGAATTTGAGGAAGCGGAGGCGGTTGGAGTATTTAAGGGATTATATATCACTATCTTATATCATCCAGGGATAGCTAATGTGGTAGCAGATGCCTTGAGTAGAAAGGCAGAGAGTATGGGGAATTTGGCATTTATTTTGGCTATGGTGAGGCCTTCAGCTATGGATGTTAAGGCATTGGCCAATAGATTTGTGAGATTGGATATTTTTGAGCCTAGCAGAGTCCTTGCTTGTGTTGTTTCACAGTCATCCTTGTTTGAGCGCATTAAGGCTCTCCAGTATGATAATACCCATTTGTTTGTCCTTAAGGACACAGTGCAATGAGGTGGTGCTACGGAGGTGCATATTGGTGTTTATGCTGTACTAAGACTTCAAGGTCGGATTTGTGTTCCTAATGTTGATGTGTTATGAGAGTTGATTCGTGAGGAGGCTCACAGTTCATGGTATTCTATTCATCCAAATGCTACGAAGATGTATCGTGATTTGAAACAACATTATTGGTAGAAAAGGATGAAGAAGGACATTGTTGGGCATTTATACAGTGTTTGAATTGCTAACAAGTCAAGTGTGAGCATCAAAAACTAGGTGGTTCTCATCTGAAGGTTGGGTAAAAGTGGGAGCACATTACTATGGACTTTGTGCTAGGGTTGCCACAGACTTTGAGGAGTTTATGCCATTTGGGTTACTATTGATCGGTTGACCAAGCTGGCATATTCCATTCCAGTTATGACTTCCTACACTTTAGAGAAGTTAGCCGAGATCTACAATAGGGAGATTGTTAATGGTGTACCTGTTTCTATCATCTCAGATCGTGAAACTCAATTCACTTCACATTTTTTGAGAGCTATTCAGCATGAGTTGGGCATGCAGGTATAGTTGAGTACTGTATTTCATCCTAAGACGAATGGGCAATTTAAGGGGACTATTTAGATCTTGGAGGATATGTTTAGATCTAGTGTCATTGATATCGAAGCTAGTGGGATCAGTTTCTACGCTTAGAGGAGTTTTCCTACAACAACAGCTACCAGTCTGACATTCAGATGGCTCCATATGAAGCATTATATGGGAGGCTATATCATTCTCCGGTTGGTTTGTTTGAGCTCGCTGAGGCTAGATTATTGGGCACAGATTTGGTTCAAGATTCTTTGGAGAAGGTGAAGTTAATTCAGCATCGACTTCATCAAGCGCGATCCAGGCAGAAGAGCTGTGATGATAGGAAGGTTCTTGATGCGGCTTTCTATGCTTTGGAAGTATCATGAAGATCAGTCACTTGTGTCGGATTTCAGCTCGGTGCAGTTGGATGAGAATTTTGCTTATGAAGAGGAGCCGGTGACCATTTTGGATAGTCATGTTGCGAAGCTGAGATCGAAAGATATTGCATTAGTAAAAGTTTAGTAGAGAGGTCAACCAATCGAGGAAGCGACTTGGAAGACCGATTATGATATGTGGGGCAGATATCCTCATATTTTTTGCATTCGGGCTATGATTGTAAACCCATTTGAGGATGAACGTTTATTTAAGAAAGGGAGAATGCAATGTCCAAGTAGTCGTCTTATGTATTTGAGTCCCATTTTAATATTTGATGTTCCCATATGTGTATTTGATGTTTGATGATTTGCGAGGATGGTTAGATTGGTTTTGGAAAAGTTTTAGAGTTATCGGAACACTTAGTTTCATTGTTGGAAGCTTAAGTTGTAAGAGTTGACCAAGTTTTGACTTCTGTGTAGACGAGCTCGGGTTGGTGATTTGATGGTTCCAGTAGGTTCGTATGGTGATCTTTGACTTAGACGTATGTTCAGATTTGGATTTGAGGGTTCCTAGGATGTTTTATTTCTATTTGTCGAAAGTTGGCAATTTGAAGGTTAAGAGAGTTCCTAAGTTTGACATTGAGTTGACTTTGATGATAACGGATTCGGATTAGTTAGGCTTGAATAAAATGCTTAGCTGGAAGTTTAGAAGTCATTGAACTTAAGAGAAGTTAAACTTTTGATTGGTTATTTAATCCATTGATGTGATATTATCGTATGTGTTTGGAGGCTTCTAATAAGTTAGGGTAGTATTTATGGACCTTTTGATATGACTTGATGGGGTCCTCGGTGGCTCGGGTGAGTTTCGAATCACCCGCAGCAAGTTTGGAGTGGGTTGGTTCTGCTGGTGTCTGGTGTTCATCGTGTTCGCGAGAGGAGCCTGGTGTTTGCAATGAAGAATTTGGTGCTAGGCAGTTTTTGCTCTCCGAGTTCGCGTCAGAAGGGTCGTGTCCACGTTCAAGAGCTGGGAGCTCGAGTATTAACCTTCGTAGTCCTTGTCGCAATCGCGTAGTGGGACAGGCTTGGTCATCGCGTTCACGATGGATATTCCTCGAACGCGAATTGTCTTTTTCTAGGCAGAAGCTTTTGTGTTTCGCGAATGCGGGGCACGTTTTGCATTCGCCCAGGGCAGTGCATTTAAGTGTTGAATTTGTGGATTTTAGCCCTTTCTTCCATATTTGGAACCCTACACATGCAGAAGGGCGATTTTGCATGGAGATTTTCAAACAAGACTTTGAGATAAGATATTTCTACTTATTTTTGGTGTTATTTTACATGGCTTATTAACACCTAAAACATGGAATTTTGAGGAAGAATTGGGATTTTTCCTACAACTTCAGAGAGTGAAAATTTGAAGTTTTCAGGGTCGATTTGTATTTGGTTTTGAAATCTAATATTTGGACGCGTGGGATTGTGGGTAGTCTGGATCTACCGCTTGACTCGAGTTTTGACCGTGTGAATCCGGGTTGACATATTTTTGCCTTTTTGGGAATTGACTAAATTGAAGCTTTATTGTTTGGAATTGATTCATATGACTTTGTTTGACATTATTGAATTGTTATTTGCTAGATTTGAGCTGGTTGGAGGTGATTTTCAAGGGAAAAGTGTTCTCGGAGTATGATTTGGCATGTTTGAGGTAAGTATCTTGCGTAATCTTGTCGTGAGGGAATACCCTTTAGGATTTGACTTTGTTTTACTAATTGGAATGTGTGAAAAGGGACGTATATATGAGGTGACGAGCGTATATATGGGTGCTATGTATGGTTTGGACCGGATTAGACTTAGGCTTCTATTATGCCTTGTTTTGATCATTTGTATCACTACATGAACTTCTCGAATCATGGTAGAGACGTGTGGGACTTGATTCTCTGTTGGAGCATGATACTTGTTATTGTTTGTTGTATCCGCCTGATATGAGCCGTAGTTGTACACAACGCACTTTCATACACTTTAGCATGCCATTTGCCACAGTCTAGGACTATGTGATTTGATATCTGTATTCGTGTACGTGTATTTTTGTATATGTTTTTTTTTATATGGACTAGTTTGGCAGCAAGTGAGTTGTCCGTACGGTGATATATATAATGCCACATGAGTTTTTTGTGCAGCACGTGAATTGTTCGTGCGATAATTCAATCACCATGCATGTGAGTTCTCGAATTACACATCAAAAACACATAATCTAGTCGGAATACTCGATGATAATTCAATATTATTGACTAAAAATGGTCACAAGTGACTTACCTCAAGATTCCCGTGAATTCCCTCTGAAAAATCGCCCACAACCGAGTGTTCGAACTCCAAAATTCGGAACACCTCTGTTTTCAACACTGCCAGTGTCTTCGCATCTGCGATAAACATGGCCGCATCTTCGCTCTCGCAGATGCAATGCTCCCCTTTGCTCTGCAACTCCCCTCGCTTCTGCGGACAAAAGGTCCGCTTTTGCAGACTCGCTTTTGCGGCAACACTGCCGTTTCTACGAAGTAGCCCTCCTTCTAGCTTTCCGCTTCTATGATCGACCCGTCACAGCTGCGACTCCGCTTGCGGTCCACTGCCGGCTTCTGCGACCATTGCCTTAGTCATGCTTGGCTGCTTCTGCGAAGCCCACCTCGGTCCTACGAACTCGCACCTGTGAGCAGAATTCCGCAGGTGCGATTGCAACAGAAGGCAGAATTCCAGAAAATGCTTCAAGTCCAAATTTGATCCGTTAACAATCCGAAATCCACCCGAGGCCCTCGGAACCTCAACCAAATATACCAACAAGTCCTATGACATCATACGAACTTAGTCGAGGCCTCAAATCACGCAAAACAACGTCAAAATTATGAATCGCGCCTCAAATCAACTTATAAATTTAAAATTTCCAAATTTTACATCTCGTGCTGAAACGTATCAAATCAATCCAGAATAACGTCAAATTTTGCACACGAGTCATAAATGACATAGGGAAGCCATTCTGAGGTTCGGAACCCCAACCGAACATCGATAACACCCAAGTCTACTTCAAATCAAACTTATGAAGTTCTTAAACTTGAAAAACTCCAACCTTTCATAAAAGGCGTCGAAATGCTCTCAGACCTCCCGATACTCAACCCGAACATATGCCCAAGTCCGGAATCATCATACAAACCTATTGGAATCTTCAAATATCAATTCCGAGGTCGTTTACTCAACAGTCAAACCTTAGTCAATCTTCCTACTCAAAGCTTTCAGAATTAGAATTTTCCATCTGATTTAACTCTGAGCTTCCCGAAATTCATTCCGACCACACATACAAGTAATAATACCTGAAGTAAAGCTACACAAGGCCTCAAACGGCCAAATGACGCGCTAGAGCTCAAAACGACCGATCGGGTCGTTACATTCTTCCCCTCTTAAACATAAGTTCGTCCACGAACGTGCCAAGAACCGCTATGGAGTTGTCTAAAATCACTGTTTATCACCTCGTGCACCTACCCGTGCTGCTACCATCGAGTTGAGCACATTAACTCCAGGCAGACTGAGGATCCTCCCTATAACCTTAGCTAATAAGCTTTAGAACCAAATTCCAACATCCAGAATTTTTCACGAGGCCCGATTCTAAAATACGAACACCGCATCAATCACTAAAAGTTGTACCCAACATGACCATGCTCCTCCGCGAAAATCACACCATGCACCACATAAGTCGCTTGACCATAACAACATCCTCTGACAACTATAGTTGCAATTCCACGAATTCGATGCCCACAAAACACCTTATGATGTGTATAGGTCCTATTCAAACTCTCGCAATACTGCCACGACGGAAGTGATTCGTACAAACTAATAACCACCTGCCGAATCAACAAATCCTGGAGTCTCTCCTCCTGACAAGGACCATTACCTCATTCTGAACTGAATAACGATATCTACTCTTTAAGATACCCTACATAACTCCGATCGCACTAATCCCAGGTCCAACAACCTTGTCACACCCAATACAAGCTGCTTAGGCAATAAGCCATCTCAAACAGTGACCCAGATCTCATATGATGCCATCAATTCGCTGACAAGCTACAACTTGAATATGACACATAAGGAGAACGAACTTTGGAAAAAGAACTACCCGGCCCACATAACGAATAAAACGGCCAAAGACATGCATGAACCTTTCTCAGAGAATGAGAAACAAATGCAAAAAAATAAGTATAGGGGGCCGTACTCAACATCTCACTGTTGCAGCGTGCCACCCGATCCACACATGATACTGTTGCAGCATGCAACTTGATGCAAACATGATACCGTTGCAGCGTGCAACACGATCCAAACATGATACCGTTGCGGCATGCCACCTGATCCACACATAACAATAATTAAGGACATATCCATCAAGCTGCAATGCTTCTACCTACGGAATACCAAATATCGTCCACAAGCACGCCAAGTGCAAAAATACAACTCTAGGGAGACAGATAGTGCAATATGCCATAAAACCCAAGCACAACTAAGGTGCGATGAATGACCCGCATCTCGAGATCCATCCTACTTATATGACACTACAAGCCACATAGGACAACAACACATGTGCGAATAATCAAGCCGTCTCAATCCGGAACAACTGCCATAGTTCACAACCAAAGGAATAGAGCGCCTTCCAGGCATAAACACTCACATTAACGATAGTACCATAATCTCCATGCTTGGTTTCAATCTTTAACAATCAAGTGACTAACATGCCACACTTATACAAATCTCCCCATGGGGTACTCTCCCATGATCTCCTATACCAAGTAGCAAAGTTTGCACCTCCATACCACCAATCGTACTAATCTGTAAAGCAATTCAAGAACCCGCAAATCAATAGACAATGCTCCTTCCATAGAAATCCTTTCCCAGGAGACACTAGGATAATGTCAGCTTACTCTGAACATCTAAATTCTTCCCGGCTCATCAGAGCTCGTGACATTCTTGTCAACATCGAACCATACCTTGATCCTTAACTTTCAATTCTCATGCCGCTCACTACACCTATCATGCCGATACAGGATAATACAAGCATTCACCATAACCCTTGAACTACTAGTAGAATAAACATTTCATTGGCTAAAATAATTTTTCACTTAGCTCATTTCAGAAGAACCAATACAGCACGCAACTGAATTCCCAAATCGCAGAAAATACAAACCACAAGTCGTGATCTACACCGCCATGGCTCTTCCGAAATCCATTTACTCAACAAGGACATTTGAATCAAATACCTCCCAAATCAATCAAGTTATGGTGGCTTTCAAGCCTGCACGTACAACCACAAACCACATGTATAACTTCACACGCCGAAGGAACTGATCATTACCACAATCATGCCGATTCAACCATTACTAACCGACCGAACTATTTTTAATTTACTCTTGACCTGCCTTAGAAATAATAATAGCTCCATGCACAACATAACGAACTCAATTCGCACTCATCCCAAGTGACCTGAATCACGAGACCGTATCTTCTCAATACCCATGAATCATCTCATACCCTTCTCAAGCGCACAATAGCATCTCCAACTGGTGCACCCATTCTGCAAGACCTTTTGCGAATCTGCCGGAGCTATTTCTCCCTTTCCTCTAATACTTCACCGCATACCCGATGATAACATAAAACATTCCAAGCCCCATTCATAATCCACTACAATAACTCACTTCTTAACCACACAACAGACTCGAAATCCTTAGGCACTGCACTTTAATTCTCTAACCCACTAGGACCGTAATTGAGAGTCGCCCACTCTGATATGGTCTCGAATATAATCAAACTCCAACGTGCGGCTAGCATATGAACACCCTCTCAAGAAAACAACCGACTGATCTTTTCCTTGTATGTCACATTCACAAGAGCATAAAATCTAGGTCTTCCCAAAACTGCACATGAATCGATAAGGCGAAGTATAACACAGATTTATCAATTTACTTTCTCGAATTACCCCTGATGTTCTCTTTCCTTAGCCATAATAATCCACCAATACATCGATAACTAGAAACCGCACAAGCGGATAACTACACGATCCAATCGTAGACGGTGGGCTCCCCCACTTAGCTTTAAGCTATAATCATACAAATCTAAAACCCACAAATATTCCTCCTTCTCAATCGCCATGATCTCGCACCAATAACCTGCCAAATTCTCGAAAACTCATGTTAAACTTTTCATAAAACACCCAGAATTATCAGCCACAATTGCCTATTCGACCTCCCACTGGATAGTAAGTAGAACTCTTCATAGAAACTTCATCAAAATCACACAATCATACATCTGTCCACAGGAGATAGCCCACCTATGGAACTCGATACCGACATCTCTTAATGACGTTGCAGTGGTTACAACTACCACGAAATCAGTAAACCCTCCTGTTCATTCCCCATTGACATCAACTGAAAGTCCGACAATACATTCCAAACTAGAAGTCATGTTGCATCCCAACAATAATAAAGTTTTCACACCCCTCTTCATTTCCAGCAACTCCTTTCTGCCATATTCGAGCTTCCTCAGTGCAGTAGCCACTATTTCAAATAAGGTCCGTAGACCTAGTCACTTTCCACCATGACTCCCAAATCGCTCTGAACTTTCTCAAGGCATGTGGCTATCCTACTACAGAATCTACGTGCTACTCTACCGCTCCCAATTTGGTTCAACCATCTTCTTTAAGTAACTACTGGGCCTCCCCTTTTCATACTTGACCTGCTTGTAATTCAATCACCGCGAGACACCTCCCGCCATATCGTCCCTCATACTTCGCTGCCCAAATGTTGCCTCAAATCAAATCCATACCTGTAGCACATGAGCTGATAAATCACTACCAACTCCCAACCTCCTAGAAGATCTTCGTTATCGAACCATCAACACTAGAAACACCAAATCGATTATGAAACCACTACACTCCGCTATCTTTGACAGCCCCTTCTTAGGTGCCACTTCCTAACATCCTGCCTCGAAGGCAAATCGAAGAAGACCATAACACCGGCGAACCTTAATGCATTCCAACAAGGACGACGACACCACATCACAAATGAGAATCCCACCACGCCCGAAAATATCAAGTCTCTTT
This sequence comes from Nicotiana obtusifolia, assembly GCA_002018475.1. Lineage (NCBI taxonomy): Eukaryota > Viridiplantae > Streptophyta > Magnoliopsida > Solanales > Solanaceae > Nicotiana > Nicotiana obtusifolia. Next base: position 72,229 of record MCJB01020472.1, read on the forward strand.
ACATCATCAACGAAGGCCTGAACATCCATAGTTCGATTACATTTCCTCCGCTAGAATTAAATGTTGAACTTCTAAATCGTGCACAGAGAAATCCTCATTTTAAGTCATTCACTGCCTAGACAAATAGACAAGCATCCTACCATTACACCAACATTGTGTGGTAAAAATGCATGATCATCATAGCAATCCGTGCATAGCCTCAAAACCATAGGAAGTACAGATACTGAACTGAAAAGACAGAACATCCTTTCGGAAGGCAACGATAATAGCCCACTTGAACACGTAAGGAAACACCTTGCACCACATCTACAGTACCACTACAACTCCCCGATGCCCAGTTTATAACAAGCGCTTCACGTCGCATGAGATTAGGTAGAAAGGAAACAAAGGCATAAGTCCCAACAAAATCAAATCGAATGATGAGGAAATCAAACAAGTGAAGCTTTTCCTAACAGTTCCATAGCCTCCGGAAGATAAGTACAGACGTCTCCATACCGATCCGCGAGACTCTACTAAACCTACTTGTGACTCATAACACCTATGAACCTAGAGCTCTGATACCAACTTGTCATGACCCCAATTTCCCTCCGTAGGATATCGTGATGGCACCTAGTCTCTAAGATTAGGTAAGCCTAACTGATATGCGGGAAAGCGATTCAAAATAGTTACAACTCTCAAAACCCGGTAGAAATAAGTCACAAGCTCCAATGAGAAAAAAAAATACTAAATAGCTCTATACATCAGAGTCTAATGAGGAATAAGGAAAACGACATAATAAATATAGAGGGGGACTCCGAGGTCTACGGACGCTGGCAGATGTACCTTGAAGTCTCCACGTACGGGCTAGCTTAATGGTACCTGGTCGAGTAGTCAGTACCTGGATCTGCACAAAATGATGTGCAGAAGTGTAGTATGAGTATACCACAATGGTACCCAGCAAGTGCCAAGCCTAACCTTAGTAGAGTAGTGACAAGGTCATGTTAGGGCCCTACCGGAAATAATAGGAAGTAAGGTAGAAGATATAATATAATGAAATGACTGAGAAGTGAACAATGAGAATTTATAGAAAAGTAACAACACGGGATTGAAGAAGACAACTACAATAGGTGAGGGAAAACAAGATTCTTACAAGTTAAGAAACAACAACAACAACAACACAACAAATATAGGTAAACAACATGGGCGCTCCCGAGGTACCGCCTCATTGTCCCAAAAGTAAACACATGACAGGGGAACTCCCGAGGTACAGCCTCGTAGTCCCAAAAGTAAATATACAACAGGGGCGCTCCCGAGGTACTGCCTCGTAGTCACAAAAGTAAATATGCAACAGGGGCACTCCTAAGGTACTCGTAGTCCCAAAAGTAAATACATAACAGGGGCACTCTCGAGGTACCACCTCGTAGTCCCAAAAGTAAATATACAACACATAACTAATGGGACAATGAACTTACTGCAAGGAACCCTATAGTTAAAGATTGAATACAAAATCAAGGAAGCAGTTAATTCAACTTAGCATGTTGCACAAATTGCAAATAAGAGATAAGACACGTAGACATGTGACATTAGGCTAAACATGATGAATACACGTGCTAGAGTAACTCAATTAAGGGAATAAAAGGAACTATTTACCAAAAACTAGATTTTTCAACATTTAGCCCGAGTACGCACTCATCACCTCGCGTACACGGCCTTCACGTATTGCAAATACCATAACTGTACCCAACCCTAAGGGGAATTTCCCCCGCACAAGGTTAGACAAGTCACTTACCTCAAACCTCGCTCAATCAATTAATAAAAAGACCTTTGCCTCAATTTTCCAACTCCGATCGGCTCGAATCTTGCCAAAACAATTACATACTATAAATATAACTATAAGAATCTAATTTAAATAATGAAACTACAGCTTTAGCAAAGAATTGAAAAATTGCTCTAAAAAGTCGATCGAAGTCCACGTATCGGAACCCGACAAAAATTACAACCACGAGTCGAACCATACCAAATTTGCCAAATTCCGACATCAACTCGACCTCCAAATCTTAAATTGTTATTTTGAAATCCCTAGGCCCAAATCTCGAATTACACCTCAAAAACACGTAATCTAGTCGGAATACTCAATGATAATTCAATATTATCGAATAAAAATGGTCACATATGACTAACCTTACACAACCGAGTGTTTGAACTCCAAAATGATAAAAATGTCGGAACCCCTCTGTTTTAAACATTGCCAGTGTTTTCACATCTTCGATACACTTGGCCTCATATGTATTGTCGTAGATGCGATGCTTCCCTTTGCTTCTGCGGTTTCCCTCGCTTCTGCAGACAAAAGTTCCGCTTTTGCGAAGATGCTTATGCGGCAACACTCCCGCTTCTGTGAAGCAGCCCTCCCTCTCACTTTTCGCTTCTGCGATCGACCCGTCGCAGGTGCGACTCCGCTCTGCGGTCAACCTACCCGCTTCTGCGACCATTGCCTCAGTCATGCCTGGCCGCTTCTGCGAAGCCCATCTCGCACCGGAAGGCAGAATTCCAGAAAATGCTTCAATTCCAAATTTGATCTGTTAACCATCCGAAATCCACCCGAGGCCCTCGGGACCTCAACCAAATATACCAACAAATCCTATAACATCATACAAACTTAGTCGAGGCCTCAAATCACGCCAAACAACGTCGAAATTACGAATCGCGCCTCAAATCAACTTATAGAGTTTTAAATTTCCAAATTTTACATCTCGTGCCGAAACGTACCAAATCCATCCGGAATAAGATCAAATTTCGCACATGAGTCATAAATGACATAGTGAAGCCATTCCAAGGTTCAGAACCCCAAACGGGCATCGATAACACCCAAGTCCAATTCAAATAAAACTTATGAAGTTCTTAAACTTTCAAAAATTCCAACCTTCTATAATAGGCGCCGAAATGATCCCGGACCACCCGATACTCAACTTGAACATAAGCCCAAGTCCGAAATAATCATACAAACCTTTTGGAACCTTCAAATCCTAATTCCTAGGCCGTTTACTAAAAAGTCAAACCTTAGTCAATTCTTCCAACTCAAATCTTCCGAAATTAGAAAGTTTCATCCGAATCAACTCTAAGCTTCCAGAAATTCAATCCCGACCACACGTACAAGTCATAATACCTGAAGTAAGGCTACTCAAGGCCTCAAACCACTAAATGATGCACTAGAGCTCAAAACGACCGATCGGGTCGTTACACGAGGCCTATTGATTATATGCTGGGGGAAGATAGCCCATAACACCAGCTGGGCCCATTGATTATTTATTAGCATGCTAGGTTGATATAGCCGATAATGCCAGTCAGGCATGTTATATACGCATATATAGCTATAGTTTGCATTGCATGGCTATTGATGAGGCTAGTTTAGATATACAATTACCTTATTGGGGGGATATATACGATAATGCCAGATAGGTACCAGTTCAAATAGTTGTTCAGTTTTAGCATAATTTCAGCTTAAACTTTGGTTCAGTTTCAGATTAGTTGCTAGTTCAGACTCTTGTTTAGCTTTCAGCTTATATTCAAATTTCTAGCTTACAATCATACTTTTGTATGCTTGAAAATATGCTTTCCACCCGACATACTTTGTACATATCGTACTCATGTCCCTTCCGGGGTGCTGCATTTCATGCTGCGAAGGTACAGATAGATCAGCGCTTGAGCCATATTAGTAGACCATCCACCAGTAGTTGGAGTCAATCTGCTTACCCCCGGAGTTACTTATGTTTGTGTGTGTGTACAGTCAGCTATTTTGGATTTTGCAGGGCCCTGTCTCGTCCAGTTCTTGTTCAGTTCAGCACTCCTAGAGGCCTGTTGATATGCACCTATGTAGATAGCATGTTTTTATATATCAGCTTGTGTTAGTCTTGTCGACTTTCTAAATTGTACAATTCTTATCAGCTATGCTTATGTTTGTTTAGTTTATTAGTTTATATTAATGATTAGTAGATTATCAGTAGGTTTAGTGATGATCGGCACTTAGTGTCAGTTATCCATTGTGGCCCTAGGCTGGGTCATGACAAACATGGTACTAGAGCAGTTCTCTAGGGTGTCTACAAGCCGTGTTTAGTAGAGTCTTGTTTAGGAGTATGTCGCGCCATACTTATGAATAGGAGGCTACACGACATTATATGATAGTTGTCCTTCCTTCTTCTCTAGATGGTGTGATAGAGCTATGTTATAAGAATTCACCCTTATAACAAAATGTTTTATATGTAGAGATGCCGTCGAAGAGACTCACTGCTTCCCAGAAGGGCAAAGCCGTTGCTTGCCAGGGTACTAGTAGTGTATCCCCAGAGTTAGATGAGCATGAGGAGTCCAGACATGAGGTTCCGTCCGGAGCTTCACAGACTCTGTCTGTTCAGGGAAAGGATAGGGTGGCTCTAGCTACCACACTTCCAGCTCCACAACATGACGACATGAGGGAGGTTGTTAGATTGTTGACTACCATTGTAGCTACTCAAGCCATACGGCAGCATACATGTTCTCAGGGTGACGATACGGGTTCTAGGATTCGTGATTTCTTTAGATAGAGCCTCGAGCTTTCACGAGATCTAGTATAGCAGAGGATCCCTATGATTAACTAGACAGAGTAGCCAGAGCCCTCAGAGTTATGCATGCCATAGATAGAGAGTCAATTGAATTGGCAGCATATAGATTACAGGATCTACCACCAGGTTGGTATACCACTTGGTAGATGTCTAGGGGATAAAAATATTGATCCAGCTACATGGCGGGAGTTCTTAGAGGTATTCCTCCGCCATTACTTAAATACAGGACACATAGAGCATAATTAGATTAGTTCCCGATATTGACACATGGGGTATGAGTGCTGCAGAATACAACCTCCACTTTAACTCTTTGGTGAGGTTTGCTCTTGCAATTGTATTAGACATGGAGGACAAGGTACACAAGATTATGGCGGGACATGGTTCTCACTTAGTAAATGAGTGTATGAATATATTAAAGCAGTCGGGTATTTGCCTTAGCACTTGAGGAAAGGAAACAGAAGTAGAGGGCTGACAGGTATAGAAGCTTAACCAAGAGATGCAGATTTTCAGGTTTGTTTGGTGAGACATCTGGTGCTAGTAGACAGCAGAGTGTTAGGAAGCCAGCACCTCGTACTCCTTCACAATTTTAGGGGCCGAGATCTGATCGACCTCCACAATCTTAAGCTAGTCAGGCATCACGAGCTATAGGATCCCACTATCGAGGTGCTTCTAGTCAGGGTGGTTCACTTTACCTTAGGTGTTCCGATTGTGGTAGATGATCATTTTGGCCGATTCCCTTTGGGTGTAGATTCATGTTATTTTTATGGCGAGTCAGGCCATTTATGAGAGAATGCCCGTCTAGGGCTTGTAATGCTATGGCTTAGCCAACGAGATCAGTTGCAGCTTCTTCAGCACCAGCACACCCGTAAGGGCAAATTCCTCATACACCAGTGAGCCATGTTAGAAGCTAATGCGGAGCTCCTACTACAGGCGCTCCCTAAAACTACACCTACGCTCTGGTTGGTCGTCAGGACCTGGAGGCTTCACAAGACGTGGTTACAGTTACTTTATCAGTGAATTCTCATAATGTGTATGTGTTGATAGATCTTGGTTCTACACTATCATATGTTACGCCCTTTGTTGCTACTATGTTTGGGATAGAACCAGAAGCCATTAAACCTTTTGAGGTAGCCACCCTAGTTTGTGATTCAGTAGTAGCTCGCCGTATTTTTAAAGGTTGCCTTGTTGTGATTGGCGATTGTAGTACTACAGCTGACTTGATTGAGTTTGAAATGGTTGACTTTGATGTTCTTGGTATGGATGTTTTTTTGTTCTTGCTAAGCTAATGTTGACTATAGAATGAAGACAGTCTAGTTCAATTTTTCAGAAGGGTCAGCTATAAATTGGAAAGGTGTTTCTACATCTCCAAAAAGTAGATTTATTTTGTACCTTAAGGTAAAGAAGATGATCACTAATGCATGCTTATATCGTATAGTTCATATTCGAGACATAGAGAAGGGAACGCTGAATCTTGAATAAGTTTTAATAGTGATTATGTTCCCTAGCTTATTTCCATATGAGCTTCCAGGTCTTGCTTTAGAGCTGGAAATTGACTTTCCCATCAATATAATGTTGTGTACGCAACCAATATCTATTCCTCCTTACAAGATGGCACTAGCAAAATTAATGGAACTTAAGAAGCAGTTGAAAGATCTATTAGATAAGGATTTAATGTCACGACCCGAATTCCCCACCTCTCGGGAGTTGTGATGGCGCCTACTAGTGAAAGCTAGGCAAACCGATCAGCCGGACTATTTACCCTTTTTCTACTTACGAGTTCACTTGCAACACAAAATATCAACTAAGAATGGTAACATCATCAAACGATATGAATTAAATTCCATACTTTATAAACATCATCAATACACAATCTTTTTCACACTAACCAAGATCTGGCGTCACAGTTTCACAAACTGTCTAAGACTACTACAAATAAGGTTCTGAGGAAATAAAAAAACACTATTTCTGAAATGCGTAGGAGAAACAGGTACAAGAAAAGGGGCAGGAGACTCCAAGATCCACCAACGTCTGCGGAAACTACCTTGGATCGCCTGAAAATCGAGACTGGAAAACCCTCCTACTGATCGAAGCCTGCGGCACTGGGATCTGCACAAAAGAGTGCAGAGTGTAGTATCAGCACAACCGACCCCATGTGCTGGTAAGTGCCTGGCCTAACCTCGGCGAAGTAGTGACGAGGCTAGGACCAGACTCCCGATAGACCTGTGCGGTTAATCATATATATATATATACATATATATACCTATAGCAGAAATAGACGTACATAAACGGTTTAAACGGGAAAGAGAGATGTATACCTCGGGACAGCAGATAAGTAGAATCAACCAATTCGGAAATAAATAAGAAGGAATTGAAATTCAACCTTTAACACCAATAAGTTGAAGTACAATAAAGTGAAATGAAATACAAGCCACCTTTACCACCAGTAGCCTCCAGGGGCAGGTGTGCAATATAACCACAAATAAAGAATCAACAAGTCTTATTGGGAGGCACACACGAAAAGGGACAGGGGACGCCAAGATCTGCGAACGTCTGCAGTACTACCTTGGGTCGCCTGATAATCACGGCGCTGGAAGCTTTCTACTGTCCGAAGCCTGCGGCACTGGGATCTGCACAAATGAGTGCAGAGTGTAGTATCAGCACAACCGAACCCATGTGCTGGTAAGTGCCTGGCCTAACCCCGGCGAGGTAGTGACAAGGCTAGGACCAGACTCCAGATAAACCTGTTTAGTTATAAACATATATGTATCTACGGCAGAAAACTAGAAATACATAAACAATTTAAACGGGGAAAAGAAAACATACATTGCAGCAACGGACAATTAAAGCGGA
>MCJB01020472.1:80372-125284 GCA_002018475.1 Nicotiana obtusifolia
CTCGACACCAATGTATAGGTACTCGTCACCATACCTATACATTGTTCTCAACAAGAAGCAATTTAACAATTAGCACAGGATTTCTAGACCCTCAAGCTAGGATTAGGAAAACCACTTACCTCGCTTTGCTTCTAAATTCTAGGTTTCCAATGCATTCAAATCTCCACAACAATCAAAGCCACAAGCCTTCGAGCCTCAAACTCGTCTTAGATTTCTAGTACTGTTCCACCACGAAATCGTCAGCAAATTGTGCTGGGGTTTGGGGTTAGAAAGTGGAAAATTTCGTAACTGATGTTGGGGTGTTGAAGAAGGGTTTCATGGTTAATTTTCAGTTCATTTGGGCTATTCTTGATGATTTTTCAGCTGGGTTTTTGGTGAGTTTAAATGGGAAGGGCTGGGGTGATAATTTGAAGTTGATAGCTATGTCATGGAGGTGTTTTACATGGAATTTGGGGCTATTTCAAGGTGATTTGGAGGTCGATTTGTTGGGGTTTGAGGGTGTTTTGGAGAGGTTTTCTGAGATGGTGTCGAAAATGAGTGAGTTTTTGCGTGTTAGGTTTGTTGGTTTCTATTTATAGTGGGTTAAAAATCGGACTGAAAATAAGTGGCCAGATGCCAGAATGCAATCGCATTCTTGTCGCAGAACGCATATACGGTCCGCATTGGGGCCGCATTTCTAACGCAATATTTGACCCCAAAACTCTGTCTCACTCCGATCCTACTGTCAAATCTGCGATTCGCATTCCTGAAATGCGATCGCATTTCTCTTCGCATTTTCGACAAGAAGTTGCCCAGTTCTCCGCTTCACTATGCGATGAAGGATGCCAACTATGCGACTCGCATTTGCACATATGCGATCGCATAGTGGACTGTGCGACACCTTTTGCCCTTTTTCTCTTATCTTTTGAATTCTTTTCCCTACTCTTGGGTTCTTATACCTCATCTACTACAAAAAGAAAGATAATAAAATTGCATAATCGCAAGGAAGGATTTCCGCATCAAACAAGCCAAATCTATATGATTTACTATCATGTGTCTCTACTACACATTGGGTCGTTACATTCTCCCCCTCTAAGACAACCGTTCATCCTCGAACGGACAGGATAAAGAAGTACCTGAGACGGGAAATAGATGTGGATAACGGCTCCGCATATCCGACTCGAACTCCCAGGTCGATGCCTCAGGAGGCTGACCTCTCCACTGTACACGAACAGAAGGAAAACTCTTCGACCTCAGCTGGCGGAATTGCCGGTCTAGAATGGCTACAGGTTCTTCCTCATAAGACAAGTCCTTGTCCAACTGAACAGTGCTGAAATCTAGCACGTGAGTTGGATCGCCGTGATATTTCCGAAGCATGGACACATGGAAAACTGGATGCACGGCCGATAAGCTCGGCGGCAATGCAAGCCTATAAGCCACCTCCCCCACTCGATCAAGAATTTCGAATGGACCAATGAACCTAGGGCTAAGCTTGCCTTTCTTTCCAAATCTCATCACGCCTTTCATAGGCGACACTCGGAGTAATACCCGTTCACCAACCATAAAGGCTATATCTCGTGACTTATGATCTGCATAGCTCTTTTGCCTGGACTGAGCTGTACGAAGCCTTTCTTGAATGATTTTGACCTTGTTCAAGGCCTCCTGAACCAGATCCGTACCCAACAACCGAGCCTCCCCCGGCTCGAACCACCCAACCGGAGTTCGACACTGCCTACCATATAGAGCTTCATAAGGAGCCATCTGAATGCTCGACTGGTAGCTGTTATTGTAGGCGAACTCTGCTAATGGCAAAAATTGATCCCGCGAACCTCCAAAGTCAATGACACAAGCTCGGAGCATATCCTCCAATATTTGAATAGTCCGCTCGGACTGTACGTTCGTTTGTGGATGAAATGCTGTGCTTAATTCAACCTGGGTGCCCAACTCTCGCTGGACTGCTTTCCAGAAACATGAGGTAAACTGCGTACCTCGATCCGAAATAATAGATACCGGCACACCATGAAGGCGAACAATTTCCCGGATATAGATCTCAGCTAATCTTTCGGATGAATAGGAGACTGCCGCCGGAATGAAGTGTGCTGATTTGGTCAGCCTGTCAACAATGACCCAAATTGCATCGAACTTTTTCCGAGTCTGTGGAAGTCCAACAGCGAAATCCATAGTGATCCGTTCCCACTTCCACTCGGGGAGTTCAATTTTCTGGAACAGTCCACCAGGTCGCTGATGCTCGCACTTAACCTGCTGACAATTCAAATACCGAGCCACGTATGCAACTATATCCTTCTTCATTCTTCGCCACCAATAATGTTGTCGCAAATCCTGATACATCTTTGCGGCGCCTGGATGAATAGAGTACCTGGAGCTATGGGCCTCTTTCAGAATCATTTCCCGAAGTCCCTCTACATTGGGCACACAAACTCGACCCTGCAGTCTCAAAATTCCATCATCACCTAAGGTGACCTGCTTGGCACCTCCTCGCTGTACCGTATCTCTAAGGACACACAGATGGGAATCATCAAACTGTCTATCACGGATACGCTCTAACAACGACGAGCGAGCGACCGTGTAAGCTAATACCCGATTAGGCTCAGAAATATCCAATCTCACAAATCGATTGGCCAAAGTCTGAACGCCCAAAGCAAGGGGTCTTTCACCAACCGGAATATAAGCAAGACTGCCCATACTAGCCGATTTCCTACTCAAGGCATCGGCCACCACGTTGGCCTTTCCCGGGTGATATAAGATAGTGACATCGTAGTCCTTTAACAATTCGAGCCATCTCCTCTGCCTTAAATTTAGTTCCTTTTACTTGAACAGATACTGGAGACTCTTATGATCCGTGAACACCTCACACGGCGCGCCATATAAGTAGTGTCTCCAAATCTTCAAGGCGTGGATTATGCCTGCCAATTCTAGATCATGCACTGGATAGTTTTTCTCATGAACCTTTGACTGCCTTGAAGCATAGGCAATGGCCCTGCCCTCTTGCATTAACACTGCACCAAGCCCAGTACGTGAGGCATCACAATAAACTGTGTAAGGCCCTGAGCTTGTGGGCAAAACTAACATTGGTGCTATGGTCAGAGCTGTCTTGAGCTTCTGAAAGCTCGTCTCACACTCTTCTGACCACTGGAACTGGACCCTTTTCTGAGTCAACTTGGTCATCGGGGATACAATCGATGAAAACCCCTCCACGAACCAATGATAGTAGCCTTCCAGTCCCAAGAAACTCCAAATCTCTGTTACTGATGCCGGCCTAGGCCAGTTCTTGACTGCCTCAATCTTTTTCGGGTCAACCCGAATACCCTCTGCAGATACAATATGACCCAGAAATGTAACCGAACTCAGCCAGAATTCACACTTTGAAAATTTAGCATATAACCGACTATCTCTCAGAGTCTGAAGAACTACTCTGAGATGTTGCGCGTGCTCCTCCTGGCTACGAGAATATACTAGGATGTCGTCGATGAAAACTATCACGAACGAATCCAGGTAAGGTCTGAACACTCGGTTCATCAAGTCCATAAAAGCTGCTGGGGCATTTGTCAACCCAAAAGACATGACCAAGAATTCATAATGCCCGTACCGAGTGCGAAAAGCTGTCTTAGGGACATCGGATGCGCTAATCTTCAACTGATGGTAACCAGACCTCAAATCAATTTTTGAAAATACCCTGGCACCCTGGAGCTGGTCAAACAAATCATCGATCCTCAGCAATGGTACTTATTTTTGATGGTAACCTTGTTCAATTGCCGGTAATCGATGCACATTCTCATTGACCTGTTCTTCTTTTTAACGAATAACACGGGCACACCCTAAGGTGAAACGTTGGGCCTAATGAAACCTTTCTCAAGCAAGTCTTGCAGCTGCTCTTTCAATTCTTTTAACTCTGGCGGGGCCATGCGTTATGGCGGAATAGAAATGGGTTGAGTGCCCGGAGCCAAATCAATACAGAAGTCTATATCCCTGTCGGGTGGCATCCCCGGCAGGTCGGAGCGGAAGACCTCGGGAAACTCACGGACCACGGGCAAAGACTCAATAGAGGGGACCTCTACACTAGAATCACGAAATGAGCCAGATAAGCAAAACATCCCTTCTCGACCATGCGTCGAGCCTTCACATAAGAGATAAGGTTACGGGTGGAATGACCAGGAGTCCCTTTCCACTCTAAACGGGGCATACCCGGTAAAGCTAAGGTCACAGTCTTTGCATGGCAGTCCTGGATGGCGTGGTACGGTGATAACCAGTCCATTCCCAGTAGATATCGAAATCAACCATGTCTAGAAGCAATAAGTCTACCCGGGTCTCAAGACCCTCAATAACTACAACACAGCAACGATGGACTCGATCTACCACAATGGAATCACTCACCGGGGTAGACACATGTACCGGAACACTCAACGAATCACTAGGCATGACCAGATACGGTGCAAAGTAAGATGAGACATATGAGTAAGTAGACCCCGGATCAAATAATACTGAAGCTTCTCTATCACAAACCAGAATTATACCTGTGATTACAGCATCTCGGGCCGGGCCGGAAAAGCATAACATCGGGGCTGAAATCCACCACCCTGAGCCACATCTCTAGGACGGCCGGCTACTGGCTGACCCCCACCTCTGCCGGCCTGAGTTTCACCTCTAGTACCTCTACCTCCAATTTTAGCACCTCTACCTCCACCTCCAGCTAGTTGGGCGGGCTGCGGAACATGTGGTGCCTGCGCCATAGCACGAGGATCCTGGTGTGGAGAGTTACTTAAGGCACGACGGCAATACCTAGCAATGTGCCTTGTGTAACCACAAATAAAACAAGCCCTCGACTGTCGACCCTGGAAACTCTGAAGCGGTGATGCACTGATGGATTGCTGATCAAGGCACTGCATCTGAGTACCGCGGTAACTTGAAGCACCGTGAGAAACCTGGAGAGCTGACTGGAAAGGTCGAGGGGAATGGCCCCTACCATAAGAATCTCTGTTTCCAGATGAAGCACCAATGAATATGCCGAAATGACGGGGTCTCTTATCCGACCCATGACCACCTCCATGTGACAAAACCGACTCGACTCTGCGGGCCACATTGACCGCCTCCTGGAATGTAGTCTCACTACCAGTCTCCCTAGCCATCTGAAGGCGAATCGGCTAAATGAGACCGTCAATAAATCTCCTCACCCTCTCCCTCTCTATAGGAAGTATGATGAGAGCATGTCGAGCCAAGTCGATGAACCTGGACTCATACTGGGTAACTGTCATGGACCCCTGTTGAAGGCGCTCAAACTACTTCCGATAAGCCTCTCTCTGAGCGACGGGGAGAAACTTTTTCAGAAACAACTCTGTAAGCTGTTCCCAAGTTAAAGATGGCAGACCGGCTGGTCTATTCAAGCAATAATCCCTCCACCAAGTCTTGGCGGATCCAGACAGGCGAAATGCCGCAAAATCTACCCCGTTGGTCTCAACAATACCCATATTCCTGAGGACCTCGTGGCAACTATATAAGAAGTACTGGGGATCCTCTGATGAAGTACCGCTGAAAGTGGTAGTGAATAGTTTGGTGAACCTATCCAGTCTCCACAAGGCATTGGCGGACATAGCAACCCTATTGCCGGGCTGAGCTACTGCTCCCGGCTGAGCTGCCACAGCTGGCTGAACCACCAGAACCTGAGCCTGGGGAGCTACCTGCTCCGGAGTAAGAGTAGTAGGAGTCTGAGCCCCTGCTCCATCTTGAGAAGTGGCTGGGGCTGCAGGGAGTAAGCCTGCTCGAGTAACATTCTCCATAAGGCCCACCAACCGGACCAGAGCGTCCTGAAGAACTGGGGTAGCAATAAACCCCTCTGGGACCTCAGCTGGGCCCACCGGAACTGCTGGGGCTGGAACCTCCTCATCAAGATCAATCTGAGGTCCCGCCATTTGCAGGAGGCTGAGTCCTGCCCCTGCCTCGACCCCTAGCACGACCTCGGCCTCGCCCTCTGCCCCGTGTAGGAGCTGTTGCTGGGGGCTCGTGCTGTTGAGCGGTAGAAGAGGAAGTGCGTGTTCTCACCATCTGCGAGGAACAGAATAGGAATTCAATTAACATTAAGAAGCAAAACCGCACGATAAGAAAGAACAAACGCGATGTTTTACCTAACTCTATAGCTTCTGGGGGATAAATACAGACGTCTCCGTACCGATCCCTCAGACTCTACCGAGTTGTCTGTGAACTGTGAGGCCTATGTAAACCTAGGGCTCTGATACCAACCTGGCACGACCCGGATTTTCCACCCTCGGGATTCGTGACGGTGCCTACTGGTGAAAGCTAGGCAAGCCAATCAATTCAACTAAAACCAGCGATAAATAAACAACACAATTTAACGAGCGAAATGCATAGAATATTTCAATTAAAATCTCTTTTACAAACTACCCAAGATCTGGTGTCACAGTTTCACAGACTGTCTAAGAGTACTACAAACAAGGTTCTGAAAGAAATAACAAAATTCTGTTTCCGAACTACGTGGATGAAAGAGGTAAAGAAAAGGGACAGGGGACGCCAAGATCTGCGAACGTCTGCAGTACTACCTTGGGTCGCCTGATAATCACGGCGCTGGAAGCTTTCTACTGTCCGAAGCCTGCGGCACTGGGATCTGCACAAATGAGTGCAGAGTGTAGTATCAGCACAACCGAACCCATGTGCTGGTAAGTGCCTGGCCTAACCCCGGCGAGGTAGTGACAAGGCTAGGACCAGACTCCAGATAAACCTGTTTAGTTATAAACATATATGTATCTACGGCAGAAAACTAGAAATACATAAACAATTTAAACGGGGAAAAGAAAACATACATTGCAGCAACGGACAATTAAAGCGGAACTAATCATCAACGATTAAGTAGGAAAACTGCAATTTAGCCTTTAACACAATGAGATGAAATACAAGCCACCTTCACCTCCCGTAACCTCTTGTTGCAGGCGTGCAACCCGTTCCCACTTACAGTAACCTCTTGTGGCAGGCGTGCCACCCGCTCCCACTTATATTGTAACAACAATCACAGATAATATTTAGCAATTAGAACAATAATTGCACAACACTTATCAACATATATGNAGGCGTGCCACCCGCTCCCACTTACAATATATCCCGTGGTAGGCGTACCACCCGCTCCCGCTTTGATAATATCTCGTGGCCCGCTCCCACTTTCATAATATCTCGTGGCAGGCGTGCCACCCGCTCCCACTTTCATAATATCTCGTGGTAGGCGTGCCACCCGCTCCCACTTTCATAATATCTTGTGGCAGGCGTGCCACCCGCTCCCACTTATAATATTTCCTGTGGCAGGCGTGCCACCCGCTCCCACTTACAATATTTCCTGTGGCAGGCGTGCCACCCGCTCCCACTTACAATACCACAACAATCACAAGAAGTCCCGGCAAGGGAACAAGGAAACATAACAACTTCCCAATTAGGGAATAAACAACATCAAACAATCATCCTGGCCAGGGGGAAATCAGCTATAACCAAACCATATTCGCCTCCTATTTAGCTCAATCAATGTTAGTACTTAATTATAGTCGATGTTCTACAATTAACCTCCTAACCCAATTATCATTTCATTAAACCTAGACACGACGCTACTATTGTGGCATCGGATTCCTCAAACTCCTAATGAACCCCTAAGACACTACCCATGACTTAGACACTGAACCCCTTTTTGACTTCTAACACTTCTTTATTCAACTAATCCATCTAACAATCTAAATTATGCCGAATAAAAGAAATATATCAACCTGTAATCACGAGGAACAATTATAATGATAAATTCATGTGGTAGGCATACCACCCGCCCTCATTTCACGATGTCTTGTGGCAGGCATGCCACCCGCTCCCACTTATATTGTAACAACAATCACAGTTAATATTTAGAAATTAGAACAATAATTGCACAACACTTAGCAACATATATGACCCACGATCATGCTCGACACCAATGTATAGGTACTCGTCACCATACCTATACATTGTTCTCAACAAGAAGCAATTTACCAATTAGCACAGGATTTCTAGTCCCTCAAGCTAGGATTAGGACAACCACTTACCTCGCCTTGCTTCTAAATTCTAGGTTTTCAATGCATTCAAATCTCCACAACAATCAAAGCCACAAGCCTTCGAGCCTCAAACTCGTCTTAGATTTCTAGTACTGTTCCACCACAAAATCGTCAGCAAATTGTGCTGGGGTTTAGAGTTAGAAATTAGGAAATTTCGTAACTGATGTTGGGGTGTTGAAGAAGGGTTTCATGGTTAATTTTCAGTTCATTTGGGCTATTCTTGATGATTTTTCAGCTGGGTTTTTGGAGAGTTTAAATGGGAAGGGCTGGGGGTGATAATTTGGAGTTGATAGCTATGTCATAGAGGTGTTTTTCATGGAATTTGGGGCTATTTCAAGGTGATTTGGAGGTCGATTTGTTGGGGTTTGAGGGTGTTTTGGAGAGGTTTTCTGATATGGTGTCGAAAATGAGTGAGTTTTTGCGTGTTAGGGTTGTTGGTTTCTATTTATAGTGGGTTAAAAATCGGAATGAAAATAAGTGGCCAGATGCCAGAATGCGATCAGAACGCATATGCGGTCCGCATTTGGGCCGCATTTCTGACGCAATATTTAACCCCAAAACTCTGTCTCACTCTGCGATCCTACTGTCAAATCTGCCGTTCGCATTCCTGAAATGCGAACGCATTTCTCGTCGCATTTTTGACGAAAGGTATGCCCAGTTTTTCTATTTCACTATGCGACGCCTGTGCGAGATATGCGGTTCGCATTCCTGAAATGCGATCGCATTTCTCGTCGCATTTTCGACAAGAAGTTACCCAGTTCTCTGCTTCACTATGCGATGAAGGATGCCAACTATGCGACTCGCATTTGCACATATGCGATCGCATAGTGGACTGTGCGACACCTTTTGCCCTTTTTCTCTTATGTTTTGAATTCTTTTCCCTACTCTTGGGTTCTTATACCTCATCTACTGCAAAAAGAAAGATAATAAAATTGCATAATCGCAAGGAAGGATTTGCGCATTAAACAAGCCAAATCTATATGATTTACTATCACGTGTCTCTACGACACATCGGGTCGTTACAAATAGTGAATAAAACTGCACGGCACCACCCTTCGTGCTTTTACTCTCAACCTCACCATGAAACAGTAATAATGGCACGGCATCACCCTTCGTGCTTTTACTCTCAATCTCACCACAAAATGATAGATACGGCACGACATCACTCTTCGTGCATTAACGCTCGACCTCCCCATAAAATGATAATTGTGGCACGGCATCACCCTTCATGCATTAACACTCGATCTCACCATAAAATGATAAATTCGGCACGGCATCACCCTTCATGCATTAACACTCGATCTCACCATAAAAGGATAAATTCGTCACAGCATCACCCTTCGTGGATTAACACTCAATCTCACCATAAAAGGATAAATTCTGCACGGCATCACCCTTCATGCATTAACACTCGATCTCACCATACAACAATGCACATATAACAACAGGGAGATAGAATAAGCAAAAATCAAGTTTTATGTCAACAATGGTTCCACTATACCAATATCTACTCTAGAAACAATGGACAATTATCACAGATAGCCCATAAGTACGGGAAGAACAATCAATTTAGCAATCAACTAGTCTAAGCATGGGTATTATGATCAAAGAAGAATTAAATTACAACGAGCAAGTCCCACCCGCATGCGTTAACCCAACAACAACGTATAGGTACTCGTCACCTCACATATACGTTGTACCCCCCAACATTTGAGCAAGTAGCACATAACAAGTAAGTCCTAATCCCTCAAGCTAAGGTTAGAACGAGCACTTACATCATCTTGCAAGAACTTCCTAGACTTCCAAAAATTTTTCGAGCCAAACCTTCTATGAACGCTCCCGAACTTTAGGTGAACTCAATTGGAGTTAAGGAGTTTCAGCTTGGTAGTGTGCCTTAACTCAGCTGAAATTCTTGGCCCAATTTGCAGCAAATTTGAGCAGGGTCTTTGGTGTTAGAGAGTGGTGTTTTCTTGCAATAGATGCTGGAGTTTGCTTTCAAGGGATTTTGGAGGTTAATTTGCTAGGGTTTGAAGGTGGTTTGGTGAGTTTTACAGAGGTAGTGTCGAAAATCAGAGGGTTTTTTGCATGTTAGGGTTATGGGTCCCTATTTATAGTAGGTCAAAAATAGGAGCAGGAATAAAATGCCAGATGCCAGAATGCGATCGCATTCTGGTCGCAAAACACATATGCGGTCCGCATTTGGGCCGCATTTCTGACACAATACTTGACCCAAAACTCTGTCTCACTCTGCGATCCTACTGTCAGATTTGCGGTCCGCATATCCAAAATGCGGTTCGCATTCTCGTCGCATTTATTACGTAAAGTTTGCCCAATTTCTCTGTTCCACTTTGCGATCCAGGAAGTGGAATTTGCGGTTCGCATTTCTAGTATGCGATCGCATACTGACCGCAATTCCTGACCTGGTTTTATGCCCAGGTTTCTGTTTCACTTTGCGATGCCTGTGCAAGATATGAGGTTCGCATATCTGAAATGCGATCGCATTTCTTGCATTTCTTAATTTTTCGAACTCTTTTCTTAATTTATTCAAATTCTTATACCTCATACCCTGCAAGAATATTAAAATTGCACAATTACAAAAGGGGAATTTGCACTTAGGCAACCAAATCTAAACAATTAGTACTACCTTTGTTGCCACGATACATCGAGTCGTTTCATTTAATTAGACCCAACACTTCTCCTTGTGGAGCACCGGTCTTATTTGTGAAAAAAAAAAGATGGCTCCATACGTATGTGACTTGAACAAGGTCACGATCAACAACAAATATACCCTTTCAAAATTGATGACTTGTTCGATCACCTTTAAGGTGCCAAGTGCTTCCCGAAGATAGACTTAAGATCAGGCTACCATCAGGTTAGAGTCAGAGAGTGTGACATACCTAAGATAGCGTTCAAAATCAAGTATGGCCATTACGTGTTTCTAGTGATGTCGTTCGGATTGAGTAATGCCCTAGTGGTGTTTATGGATCTTATGAACATCGTGTTTAGGCTTTACCTGGACCTTTTTGTGATAGTGTTTATTGATGTAATGACTTGGCCGGTCAATTTGTGTATTGTATCCCTGCACCCCTATTTATTGCCTCTTCTATGTTCATTTATAATTGTGTGACTTTCCATGGTGTTTGGATTGGTTTCAAGAAAGTTTTGGGGTGAATTGGTACACTTAGTCTCAAAGTTGGAAGCTTAAGTTCAAAGAGTTGAACGAAGTTTGACTTTTTTGTAGACGACTGTGGAACGGGTGTTTGATAGTTCTGATAGCTTCATTTGGTGATTTCAGACTTAGGTGAATGTTCGGAAGTTGATTCGAAGGTCTGTAGATTGATTTGGTTCTTTTTGGCAAATGTTTGAAGTTGAAGGTTTGGAAATTTGATAAATTTGACCACGAGTTTACTTTAGTGATACCGGGTTTGAATTGTGGTTCCAGGAGTTGGTATAGGCCCATTGTGTCATTTACGACTTACATGAAAAATTTGAGGTCATTCGGAGTTGATTTGATATGGTTCGACATTAGTTTTAGAAGTTGGAAGTTCATTAGTTTTGTTAGGCTTGAATTGGTGTGCGATTTGTGATTTTGATGTTGTATGAGGAGATTTGAGGCTCCGAGTAAGTTTGTGTCGTGCATTAGGACTTGTTAGTATGTTTGGATGGGGTCCCGAGGGCCTTATGCGTGATTTGGATTCATTTCGGACTTAGGAGGGCTGCTGAAGAAATATGATTTCTGGTGTTTTCGCATCTGCGGTGGCCTTTGCCGTTGATGCAGGCCACAGGTGCGGCTGGAGGATCGCAGAAGCGAATGAAAGGCTAACCAGGGGAAATCACAGGTGCAGACATCTGGGCGCGGGTGTGCAAGCGCAGAAGCAGAAGTGCAGAAGCGCAAGTGTTCTGCAGAAGTGGAGTTGGGCTATTTGTGAGGTACCGTAGATGCAGTGTTGTTTTTGCAGAAGCAGACGTGCAGATGCACAATTGGGTCTGCAAAACCGGGCTTTATGCACTTAATGGGATACTGCATCTGCAATGATTTTTCCGCAGATGCGGAGTTGCAAATGCGATTGTTAGCCCGCATTTGCAGAATGTCTTGGAAAAAATAGGCTCGTCCAAGGGTTTTATTTCATTTCCTACTTTTTGAGTTAGAGATCTCGGTTTTGGGTGATTTTGGATGAACTTTCAAGGTTTGGATTGGTGTAAGTCTTTGACTCGGATATGTTCATTATTCATGATTCCATCTTTGTTTTTATCATTCGATTAGTGTTTAGAATTGGAGAAATTGGGGAATTTTTTAAATATGAAATGAGGATTTGAAGGTCGATGTGAGGTCGGAACTGAATGATCTTGGTATGGTGGGACTCGTATCGGAATGGTGTTCGGAATTTGTAAGTTTGGTTGGGCTCCAAGGTGCGGGTCAGAGGTTGTCCTTTTGAGTTAACTTTTTGATTTTCATTAAAGATCGAATCTTTATTAGTTGGGATTGCTTCCTATGGCTTTTATTCATGATATTAAGTTATTTTGGCTAGATTCGAGCCGTCCTAATTTGGATTTGTGCGGGGAGGGCTTATAAGTGGATTGATTTAGCTTGTTTGGGTTAAGTATCTTGTCTAACTTTTTGTGGGGGAAACTACCCCTTGGGATTTGGGTTATTTGTAATATTCGTATTATATAGAAGATATGTACATGAGGTGACGAGTGTGTACACAGGCTTATATGTCGTATTTGTCCGATTTAGAATTTTAGGTTACTTATAAGCAATTAATTGAAGTTATTATTATTTGTTCTATCTTTCGTTGTTAATTTTATTCTCACATGTTTTAATTGAATTGTCATTACATGCTTTAGTTTCCATCGTCAAGTTACTGTTATATGTATTCACTTGTAGTAGTTGTTATATGCCATTTCTTCTGTTGTTGAGTTATTCTCATGCATTAGACATAATCACTATTTCATGTTATCTCTTTCATTGTTAAGCTTATGTCATGTACTTGAATTGGAAGTTTCCATTTCATGAGATATTTTTTCTTGTTGAGTTATTTCTAATCCCTTTTGTTGTTAATAAGATTAGTGCACATATTGTGGTTGAGCCTTGGGCTATATGTTGTGGTGACATTAGTATTGTTGATTTTGGAAATGTTGAGACATTTGGGCACATGTGGTGCGAGTTGATTGTTGTGCTTTGATATTGATGCGAATCGGCGGTATAAGGATAGGGGTTGATGTGCATGCGGCGAGATAAGGTGTGATTTATACGCGTCTTACTAGTAAGGGAATCACTTGAAGCCACAAGGTGAGATAAGGGGGCTAAAGCGTGTGCATCTATTTCTGAAAAAAATGTTTTAGGATACAAATGTAAGGCTCACACAGTGATATAAAGGAAGAATGTGATTGTGACTTGTGAAATGTGAATACGAGGTGTGGTGCCTCAGTATGATTTTTGTTGTACATTCTTTGTCGGGAAGGCTTGATGATTTGAACAATTGTTGTTCTTGTTCCCTTATTTCTATCCACTAGCGTTTTCATTGTAACTGGTTACTTGTTCTCTTATCACACATACTCTTTTGTTGCTTTATTTCTATTGTTAGCCCTGCATTGATAAATTGTTTTTTTATCCTTTAATTGCTTTTATCATCCGTTATTAGATTATATTATTTTCTGTTCAGGTTTTCTCTTATCTAGTAAGTGTCTTGACCTGGCCTATTCACTACATAACCAAGGTTAGGCTTGACACTTACTAGGTACCATTGTGTTGTACTCATGCTATGCTTCTACATATTTTTTTTCAAATCCAGGTACATCTGCTCGTGTGTGACACCAGTGATTGACCAGTCTTTTCGGAGACTTCAAGGTATACCTGCTCGACACTCGCAAGCCTTAGAGTCACCTTTTTCTATTTCTTTACTATTGCTTACCTTCATTTTAAACAGAGTTGTATTTATGGATTATTAGTGCATTCTCTGTAGAGCCTTTGACTCAGTTCCACGGATTAGGGATATTTTTGATAGTTGTACTATTTGGGCTTTACCATGACAGTTTAATAGTTTAATTTGATATCTAAGTTGTTATTTCTGTTAATTCTCAATGTATGCTAGGGTTATCTAGTCTTAGAGACTAGGTTCCATCGCGACATCCTAAATTAAAATTTAGGGCTGTGACAAGTTGGGATCATAACTATAGGTTCATAGGTGCTACATGTCATAAGCAGGTTTAGTATAGTCTTGCGGATCGGTACGGAGACATCTGTACTTATCTTCAAGTGGCTATGGAACTATTAGGAGAATTCCACTTCTTTGATTCCTTGTCGTATAAATTTGTTGATTTCGAAATCTGAGATTTTTTTTTTCTATTCTCTGACAAATGGTGAGGACACGCACTGCTAGATCAGATTATCAAACACTCGCTCCCTTTGCTAGAGCTGCGAGAGGCTGGGCCAGGGTAGAGCCACAGGAGGGGCACATGCTGCAGCCAGAGCACCTACTCGAGCAGATTCTTAGAAGCCACCAGCAGCTTCAATTGGGGGACAGGCACCCGAGATTCCTGCTGTAACCCTTGGACTTCAGGAGACCTTACCACACTTCTTGAGTACGTTCGCTACTCTATATCAGGCGGGATTGATCCCGGTTTCTCTAGCTACATCTCAGGCTAGGGGAGGAGCTCAAACTCCCGTGGCTCGTACTCCAAAATAGTGAGTCCATATTGATTAGATTCTAGGTATCATGTCAGCACAATCCGTTATTCCGATTCAACCTGAGGTCAGGCCAGTGGCATCTGAGGAGGAGCAGAGGAAACTTGAGAGGTTCAACAAGTATGATCCATTTACTTTTAGTGGCACAGCAACGGAGGTTGCGCAAGGTTTTTAAGAGATGTGCCACCATATTCTCTGTACCATGGGCATTGTGGAGCTGAGCAGAGTTGAATTTTCTATATTTCAACTGTCATGAGCGTTGTATCGGTGACGGCAGGCTTATGAGGAGGGTAGGCCAGCTGGTGCAGCCCCACTTACTTGAGTTCAATTTTTAGGGACATTTTTGAGAGAGTTGTTCCCCGGACCCTTCGTGATGCATGGTGGGAGTATGAGCAGCTGCGTCAGGCGACTATGTTAGTGTAAGAGTATGCCATCAGATTCAGTGAGTTGTCCCAACATGTACCTACCTTGGTTTCCACAATTAGAGAGCTAGTTAGTGAATTCATCGAGGGGTTTAGTTATGTTCTCAAGCTACCCATTATGCACCACCACTTTCTAGTTTAACTCCTGTGCGGGGCGCCTTCGACAGTCAGTACATCCAACCAAACTAGAGTCAGTTTTAGCAGCCACGCCCATTGAGAGCTTGTTTTGAGTGTGGTGATACAAGACATATGGCAAGGGATTGTCCCAGACTTAAGAGGAGTGCACCTCCAAAGACTACACAGGCTCCACGGATTCCACAAGGTCCACAGGCCATGGTTGTTGCTCTAAGTGCCACTCCACCTACACCGCTCGCTAGGGGTGGAGGTCAGGCGGTTAGAGGCTGCCTTAGAGGGAGAGGCCAGGCTCGTTTCTATGCTTTTCCTGGTAGGATAGAGACGGTTGTATTGGATGTTGTCATCACAAGTATTGTTTCGGTCTGTCATAGGGATTCATCAGTCTTATTTGATCCAGGTTCCACTTATTCATATGTGTCATCTTACTTTGCTCCGTATTTGGATATATCCCATGATTCCTTGAGTGCCCATGCATATGTGTCCATGCCTGTGGGAGATTCTATTATTGTAGACCGTGTCTATCGGTCATGTTTAATCATTATTGGTTGTTATGAGACAAGAGTTGATCTATTGCTGCTTGGTAGGGTAGACTTTGACGTGATCTTGGGCATGCATTGGTTGTCGCCATATCACGCTATTATGGACTGTCAAGCCTAGACTGTGATATTGGCTATTCCAGGTTTTCCACAGTTGGAGTGGAGGGGTTTATTGGATTATATTCGTATTAGGGTTGTGTCATTTCTAAAAGCACATCAGATGGTTGAGAAGGTGTGTGATGCATACCTAGCATTTGTGAGGGATGTTAGTTCTAATACTCCTACCGTTGAGTCAGTTCCAGTTGTTAGGGATTTTCCAAATGTGTTCCCAACAGACTTAACAGGCATGTCACCCGATAGGGATATTGATTTTAGTATTGACATGCTATCGAGAACTCAGCCCATTTCTATTCCACCATATCTTATGGCATAATGGAGTTGAAGGAGTTAAAGGAGCAACTTCAGGAGTTGCTTCATAAGGGTTTCATCCGGCTGAGTGTTTCGCCCCGGGGTGCTCAGGTTCTATTTGTAAAGAAGAAGGATGGTACTATGCGAATGTGTATTGATTATAGGCAGGTGAACAAAGTTGCTGTCAAGAACAGATACCCACTATCACGCATTTGATGACTTATTTGACCAACTTAAGTGTGCTAGAGTGCTCTCGAAGATTGATTTGAGATCAGGGTCTCATCGGTTGAAGATCCGAGATCCAGATATTCTGAAGACTTTTTTCAGGACTCAGTATGGCCATTACAAGTTTCTAGTGATGTCATTTGGGATGACCAACGCCCCAACAACATTTATGCACTTGATGAATAGTGTATTCCGACCATATATTGATTGATTCGTCATTGTATTCATTGACGACATTTTGGTGTTTTCTCACAGCTGGGAGGATCATGTGCAGCAGTTGAGGATCATGCTCTAGACCTTAAGGGAGAAGAAGTTATATGCAAAATTCTCCAACTGTGAGTTCTGGCTTTATTTGGTTGCGTTTTGGGTCATGTGGTGTCTGTTTAGAGGATAAAAGTAGATATGAAAAAGAGTGAGTAAGTTCAGAGTTTTCCTAGACTGTCTTCTGCTATTGAGATTCGTAGTTTCCTTGATTTGGCTGATATTATCGCCATTTTGTAGAGGGGTTTTCATCCATTGTTGCACCTTTGACTAGATTGACCTAGAATGGTGCTCCATTTGAATGGTTCGACTAGTGTGAGGTGAATTTTCAGAAGCTTAAGACTGCATTGACTACAGCCCCAGTGTTAGTTTTGCTTACAGTATCGGGGTCTTACACTATATATTGTGATGCGTCGCGTATTGGGCTTGGTGCGGTATTGATGCAAGACGGTAGGGTGATTGCCTATGAGTCTTGGCAGTTGAAGGTTCATCTGATAAATTACCTTGTGTATGACTTAGATTTGGCGGCCATTGTTCATGCATTGAAGATTGTGAGGCACTACCCTTACGGTGTTCCATGTGAGGTCTATACCGACCATCAGAGTCTCCAAAATCTGTTCAAGCAGAAGGACCTTTATATGAGTGCATCAGAGCGCGTTAGTATGACGACCCATATTTGCTTGTCCTTAAGGACATATTGCAGCATGGGTATGCCAAGGTAGTTTCTATTGGAGATGATGGGGTGTTGCGGATGCACGGTTGGATACGTGTGCCCAATGTGGATGGGTTGCGTGAGTTGATCCTCGAGGAGGCTTACAATTTGCGCTATTCTATTCATTTGGGTGTCGCCAAGATGTATCAGGATTTGAGTCAGCATTATTGAAGAAAGATATAGTATCTGGATAGGTGTTTTGAACTATCAGCAAGTGAAGTACGAGCATTAAAGGTCGGGCAGTTTGCTTTAGAGACTTTAGATTCCAGAGTGGAAGTGAGACCGTATTACTATAGACTTTGTTGTTAGGCTCCCACAGACTTTGAAGAAATTTGACGCAATGAGGGCTAGGAGATTGTTCGTCTTCATAGTGTGGCGGTGTCCATTATCTACGATCGAGGCACGCAGTTCACATTCATTTCTGGAGAGCGCTGCAGCATGAGTTAGGCACACGAGTTGAGTTAAGTATAATATTTCACCTTCAGACAGACGGGCAGTCCGAGCACACCATTCACATCTTGGAAGATATGCTACGTGCCTAAGTTATGGATTCTGGGGTTCATGCGATCAGTAAGAACTGCTTGTAGAGTTTGTCGGCAATAACACCTACCAGTCGAGTATTCAGATGGCTCCTTATGAGGCCTCACATGGGAGGAGATATCGTTCTCCAGTGGGTTGGTTTGAGCAGAGAGAGGCTAGGTTGTTGGGCACTGATTTGATTCGGGATGCCTTGGAGAAAGCCAAGTTGATTCAGGATCAGCTTCATATAGCTTAGTAAAGGCAGAAGAGTTATGCTGATCGGAAGGTTCGTGATGCAGTTGATGTTTGGCAATAAATGAATATTTTTAGTGCATTGCTTACCTTACATTTTAGTGTTTTAATGATTAGTTGTGCGATGTTTGAGCTAAATTGAGTTATTTTTATGTGTAGGACCATTGGAATACACAAGGGGTTGAAAGTTGCACAAAACGATGTTGAAGACACAAGAAAAGAGCCCAAAAAGGAGAAAATCGGATTAAGTCAAGGGAACCGCGCCCTAGATCAAGCCTCGCCTGCTTTAAAGCCTGGATCACCGCGCCCCAGACCAAGCCTTGCATGCTCTAAAGCCTGGTCAACCACGTCCTAGACCAGGCCTCGCCTACACTAAAGCATGGTCCCCTAGTCCGCTGTTAAATCCTTTTCCACTTGGATTTAGGTTTGGGGACTCCGACCTTAACCTATAAATACCCCCCAAACAATATGATTGAGGGGTTGGTAAATTTTGGAGGCGAGAAAAGATAAAGAAACTCAAACGGAGCATAGAATTCATCGATTCTTCCATCATTCATCTAGTATTCATAGCTTTCATGTTTAACAACAATATTTTGATTATTGCCATGAACATGAGTGGTTAAGAACCTCATTATTTTGGGGTTATGAGTCGTTATTCACAATTTTAGTTTGACAGTTGAGTATTTTGCTTGAATTATCATATTAATTTGTTTATTCAATCTTGCACTTAATTATTCTATTCTGTAGCTAACAATAGAGTACTATCTACGAATTTATTGTTGAACTCGAAAGTGGGAACTATAGATTGCATATAGGATTGAATAAAGTTCTTGAATCTGGGCATCAGAGAATGAAGTCACGATTAGGATAGACATATTCTAGTTGCCTTACTTGGTTATTTTGCAGGAAATACACATGTGTTCTTATTGATTCTTATTATATAGACATATAGTTTTAGGTTGACTTGAATAGGCGAGCGAAGCATCGAAATAATTTCGCGAGCATAATAAACCCTGCTAATCAACAAATTAGATATATCAAATGAATAAATCAACCAGAAGAATGCAATAGGAGAGACATTTAATCCATAACCTTGGAATATTCCCATCTCATTGAATTCTTTAGAAGTGTTTCTTTATTTGCTTTGGACCTTTGAATTGTTAGTTTGTTTACTAATTTCGTAGTAATTGTTTGTCATAAAAATCATAATCATCTTCTTCACATCCACTTGAGCAGAAAATTTACAAAAAAGTTTAGATTGGACGATAGTTGATCATAAATCCTTGTGGGAGCGATAGTTTCTCATCACTTTGTTACTTGTAGACCATGTATACTTGCGTGTGGGTTTGGACCCAACAAGTTTTTGGCGCCGTTTGCAAGGATTTGGAAATTAGCTACTTGTCTGAAATAAGCTTTTTTTGTTTTTGTTTGAGAAATAATTCATTTTACTGTTTCTGATTCTATAGGTGTTCACCTTAAATGCTAAGAAGAAGTAACAATTTGAACAATCTTTCTCCTCCTAATCCTGAAACCGAAAGACTCCTCCACAGGTTAAGGAGGGAGGCAGAAGCAAGAACAAGAATTGCAGCGTTGAGCATTAGTCCAACCATAGCCAATCTAGATGGCAGAAAATGATGAAGTCTCACGAACATGACTCAGTCTATCATGAAGCCTGATATAACTGGGCACTTCGAGCTGAAACAGTACATGGTGCATCTGATTCTATCCACGGGGATGTTTGTGGATTTGTCGAGTGAAGATCCCTAAAGGCATATGCAGAATGTTTTGGAGATTACAGATACATACAACTATCCGAACGTCTCCAAGGACTACGTCAGGCTGAGTTTGCTTCCCGTTTGTTTGATGGGGAAAGCAAAGGAATGGTTAAACAAAGAGTCTGCAATCTCAATATTCACATGGGATGATCTAGCACGGAAATTCCTCAACAAATACTTTCCCACAATGAAAACAAATTCATTGAGAAGCCAAATTTTGGGGTTTCAACAAAAAGATGGGGAGACTCTACGTCAGGCCTGGGAGAGATATAAATAGCTACTTAGAGATTGTCCTCACAATTGTCAAACTGATGAAGTGTTGGGACATACTTTTGTGGATTTGTTGGACGAGACCTCCAAATTGAATCTAGACTTAGCTTGTGGAGTAAGTTGCATGCAAAAGCCATAACAATGAGATTCACACTCTACAGAACAATTTCACTTCAAACGATCACAACTTGCAAGGAGAGGGTAAACCAAGAAGAAGGATCAGATAGAAAGCATCAGGTACACTTGAATTGGATGAGAGTCAACAGTGCAAGCAGAAATTTCTAAACTAACCAACCAAGTGGCTAAGATGGAAATGGTCAATGGCATCAGATGCAGCAGGTTCAGAGGATAGCCATATGTTGTGAATTTTTTGGAGAAGGTCACACGAGTGACCAATGTGCGGTAAGTCCAAAATATATTTTGTTAAGTGGTCCAGCAGAGTAGAGGTCCAATGCCCCAAAATTCACAATATGGGAATATTTATAATCCCAACTAAAGGAACCATCGAGTTTCTCATGGGGTGGAAATCAGGCTAGTCAAAATCAATATAGACCTCAAGGAAATTACAATGAGCCATAATAGGCACCACAACAGGTAGAAGAAATCACCAATGATATGTTCAAAAAGATGGTAATTGACAACCAGCAACTTCGAATAGATAAGCAGCAACCGAGGACTTATTTGTGATATTTAGAAAGGCAGACTGGGCAGTTAGTTGCACAACAAAATACCCGACCTACTACAGCACTCTTAAGTGATACTGAGAAAAATCCCATGGAACAAGTACAAGTAATAAATCTAAGAGACATCGTGGCCAGCAAAAGAAGGTTGATAGAGTTAGAAAGGATTGCGCTTACTGAGGAGTGTAGTGCTAGAGAACAAAGTAAATTCCAGCCTAAGTTGAAGGATCCCGGTTGTTTTACAATTCCCTTAGCGATTAGAAAAAATGAGGTTGGTAGAGCCCTATGCAATTCGGGAGCAAGTACTAATCTGATGCCATTGTGATTGTTCAAACAACTCGAATTGGGGCACCTAGTCCTAGTACTATAACTCTACGGCTGGCAGAATTGTCATTAGCAGTGCTTGACGGAATTATTGAAGATGTGCTGGTACAAGTAGGGAAGTCTATTTTTCCCACGGATTTTATTATTCTCGACTATAAGGCCTATGAGGAGGTTCTAATTATTTTGGGGCGACCATTCCTGGTTACTAATGGAGATATTATTGATGTGAGGGAAGGAAAGCTGAAGATGAGAGTACATCATGAGGAAGTCACTTTTAATGTGTACAAGGTGCTTAAACTTTCCAAGCACTATGATGATTTGTGCATGATCTCTGTGGTAGAATCAAAGTTGATAGAGCAAGATCTTTATGTGGAGCCTAGTAGCATGGAAAAGAAAATTGAATTAGAAGAAATGGTGTTTCAAGATGAATGTGTAAAGGAAAAAGAGAAAAGGGTCAGAGAGGAAAGAGGAAATCCTCAATATTAAATCATGCGCTTCGTGGGAGGCAACCCATGTGATATTCTATTCGTCATGCCATGACGTTAACCAAGGCGCTTGTTGGGAGGCAACCCAATTCATAGTTTAGTTAGCTTAGTTAGATTTTTCTTTTTGTTTTTAGGTACTAACAAAGTTTTAGTTTAATTTTGGTGTTTGAATAGGTATGGGAGTAGGATGAGAAGTCAAATAAATTCATGAGGGAGTCTAAAGCACGAGGTACCTCATGCCATAGCTGGCAACGCACACTCAATTATGCCCTATCCCTCTCGCCACACCAAGCGCCACCCACCTCACTATCTCGCCCTTGCCCACGCGTCACCCACACTGCTGCACGATGGGCCTCGTCCAAGCTTGCGGCTCCAAAGCAAGTTTTCACTTCTCTCTTTTTTTGTTCTTATTTCACCCACTCTCACTCAAGAAAAAACATCCCCATGAACCCCTAGAAATGGTATTGATTGTTTAGTATATGAGTGGCTAACACCCGAACCCCAAGTCGATTTGGGAGGGTGAGGCAATCCCTCACCCATTCAAGAGCTTACATAGAACTAGTGCACGCCAAGTGTTGTTAAGTTGCCTCAAAGGTAACTTTTGTTCCAATAAGAGCCCTAGTCTCTGGGATTGTTACACTAGTGGCTTGTGAGCTTAATTACAATGAAATTTTAAGTATGGGGTGGCTCACTGAAGCTGGGGTATATTGTTAAAATTGTGGTTTATATGTGTGCTTACATGTGAATGAGTTGATTGTGTGATGCTAACGTGCTTAAATGGTGCAAGGTGAAGTTTGAGTGTAAAGACTTGCCTTAGGAAAATCCCACATTGGTATAGGCGAATCCCACATCAGTTGGAGAGGATAACGAAGAGTGCCTTATAAAGGCTTGGATACCTCTCTCTTGTAGACGCAATTTAAAACCGTGAGGGGCGAAGGCTCCAAAGCGGACAATTTCTACAAGCGGTAGCCTGGGCTGTTACAGTTGGTATCAGAGCCGGTGCCGGGCCGGTGGTGGGGCAAACCCAGTGGTGGGGCAAACCTCAGCGAGGACGCTGAGTCCCAAGGGGGGGTGAGTGTAAAGACTTGCCTTAGGCAAATCCCACATTGGTATAGGCGAACCCCACATCGGTTGGAGAGGATAACGAAGAGTGCCTTATAAGGGCTTGGATACCTCTCCCTTGTAGACGCGTTTTAAAACCGTGAGGGGCGAAGGCTCCAAAGCGGACAATTTCTACAAGCGGCAGCCTGGGCTGTTACAATTGGTATCAGAGCCGGTGCCGGGCCGGTGGTGGGGCAAACCTCAGCGAGGACGCTGAGTCCCAAGGGGGGGTGAGTGAAAAGACTTGCCTTAGGCAAATCCCACATTGGTATAGGCGAATCCCACATCGGTTGGAGAGGATAACGAATAGTGCCTTATAAGAGCTTGGATACCTCTCCCTTGTAGACGCGTTTTAAAACCGTGAGGGGCGAAGGCTCCAAAGCGGACAAATTCTACAAGCGGTGGGCTGGGCAGTTACACTCTTTCCCCTTCCTCTCTCTATTCTCTCAACTCACCAACACCAAATCAATGACAAACCTTACAGAAATTTGTGCAAGGTCACAAATCAAACCACAAACACTCGATTTGGCTCCTTACATCTGCGAATCCTGCTGTTACCTTTCCAATTTCCTCACTAGATTCAAATGCCCTAATTCTAAAAACTTAGGCTCAAAGGTGAAAGCTCAAATCTCTTGAGCTCTGTTACGATCTTTCAAATCGAAGACTGAAATTATCTCTTGTCTTCTGAACTCCGTGAATCCTGGTGCAAATTCCTTTTTCAATCACGAAATTCAAAACCCTTCAAGTGTGAAAACCCTAGCTTGAGATGTAACTTCAAATCGCCTAAATCCTCTCGTGCCCCGTCAAATCGAAGCATGCATGAAGGCTTCTTCATAAAATCATCTTGGAATCTTATACCCAGAGTTCAAACGCAGTGACCTCTAGGTTTTAGGGTTTGTCCGTTGGTTCGAAGCTTCAACAACCAATCACTCTTCACTCAGGTCAACTCAACACTGAATTTCCCCCATTATCTTATGATTTTCATTTGATTTGCTATCATCATTACTATGAGTCATTCTCCACTATTCAATTCAAATTTTCTTAAACTTTGAGCCTTAATGGAACTATAAATAGAATCCTTTAATATTCTCATCTACCACCACATAGCAAGAGAAAATCACGAACCAATTATCTAATAATGAAGAGAACACACACGAACAATGAGAGGTTTAGGATTCCAAGCCTTAGGTTTCTTACTGCTTTTCTTTTCTTTTACTGAGTATTAATGTTGGTCCAAACTCGAGTGTTCTGGGATCTTAAGCAATTAAAAAGAGTTCTCGTTTGGTCTGCTACCTTAGAAAAGGTCAGCACCTCTATCACTTTTCTCTGATGTTCGCTTTCTCTGAATGATACAAGTATGCTAAGATAGGTTATGTCTATTGTAATTGTTCTATGGTGTTTAATATGCCAATACTTGTGCTCTGTTAGTTTAATGACTCCTTGTGATTAGTTGTTCTGCTATGAGTCCTTAACTGATGGTCGATTAAACCGTAATTGATTCTTGATGATCTTATTTTCTGAGTCCCAACCATCTACATGCTTAAGTTCTCATATATTCATGTTCACATGAACCTTATAAGCTTGGTTGGCATACAGTAACCCTTGTCCTTGTCTATTGCATTTTTGTTCCTTGCCTGTTGCATATTTGTAGCTTGAGAGTTTCTAAAGTTGAACCTATATTCTGGTGACTATGATTGAATAAATTTTAAGGTGTGTCAGTTTATATTCTCTATCCCTTTAAATTTTGAGTAGAAATTCTGTGTGTTCATATACCATCTCCTTTGTTTAAGACTTTTAGACTGTTGCAGCTATTTCCCTTCATTTTGTTTCGTTTACCTTTTGCTTCTATTAACATGATCCTGTTTGAACCAAATCTCTCCTTTCTTCTCTCTGTAATCCTATTATACACATCTGTTAAAGCTATGTTATTTTTCCATAATGTGATTAAGATTATGTTCTTCCTCTCAGTTATAAAGACGGGTACTTTGATGAATTGAACTTAACTATTTTCTTGATTAGTCAACACCCTCAGCAACATGTTTATATGATATCTCCTATCTCTCATCTTTAGGGTCATCATGCGTCTCTATCTTTTAAGAACCTAGCTACTCTCCTTAGTTAATGAATAACATGTAAAAAGAAAGCATGATCATCTTTATATCCATGTGCTAACTTAGAATTAAGTTTGAGTTAGAAATTGTCCTGATGTAGTGTCTTTCCCTTATCTGTAACCTTCTATTTAACTCACTCTAAAATGTGTAAGGTTTCCCGTGTTTACATAAGAATCATCACTGCATTTGAAATGTTTAAGTATCTGACTATATGCTGCATGTTTCTTGTTTAGTTCATGATTATATATCCTTTCCAAAACTGCCTTAATCTTTGCTAATGTTATTTGGCAATGTTATTTGAACTTGATGATATATTAGGACTATGATTTGTATAAATCCTTAGGAACTCCCTGTTGTGGTCTATAAATAGAATATCTGTTGAAAGTCTCGATCATGTCCTAGATGTCTTCAACATCCACTAAAAAATGACTAGTCATGACTGTATCGCCTGAATTTACATTGCTGATTCTCTTTAAAAAATGTAGCAGTGCCAACCTTTGTATGCGCTGAAAACAAAGTCAGCCAGTCCACACTAAGTTCACCATACACAAAGAACATCAATATATGTTGAGTTGTTGTTGTATTGCTTTACCTTTCTTTGGAGTATTTTCTTATTCTAAGTTTAGACTGTTGTAACATGTTTGTGATGTTTCCGATGTTCACCTGTATGAGTTTCAGAATCAGATTTTTTTCTTTCATGTGATACATATGTTTGTTTGCTTATCCAGTATAGTTTGTATGTCCTTATGATAGGAGGGAAGGTATATATTTTGTGATAGATAATACTTTAATGTTTAATTTACACTGGAAGGGCCTCATTGGAACTTAAACCCATAAAGAAAATATGTCGTTAGTGTTTAAGGGTATTTGGGAGCGGAGTTCGACTATAGGTTGGGCTGCCCTCCCCGGCACAAGTATTGCCCTGGGCCTTGAGTCCCTTAGGAACTTTGAAGTGTCGGGGAATCCTACGGGAGCATCGACCTCGAGTGCAGCTCCCTTGGCTCTTAATCATTGACACGTTTAGTTCTTTAAGGGTCTAATGTTTAATGACAACGAAAGGTTTTTAATGTGATTTATTTGCTATGTAAAACCACCACATTAATATATAATTTCCCACAGTATTTATCATTTCCTTGTTTCAATTATCTGATGTATACTTGTCATGTGTATTAGAATATGACATGTTATGTGTATTAGAGTATGTTGAGAACATGGAGTATATTTCTAATGACCTTCTTTTTCTTTCGGACATGTACACATTTGGGCCTGCTGAGTTCCTAAGGAACTCAGGCCCAAACCGGCCTTGTTGCATCTTTGAAAAGTCTGGTCTTGCCATAGCTATGCCTCTCAAATTGTTGGGCCTACCTCATTGAGGCCCAATTTTCAGAGTCCAGTTTTCTCCCTTACCATTTTCATTACTGCCCATTATTTCCATAGCTTAATTTATTGTCCTAATTATTTTTCGCTTATTGCTTTCGCTGTCTTATCGCATTTTTTATTATCATGTATTAACAATCATATATTAGATTACATGTTTTTTTTTACTATGCTCTAGTATTACATAAAACTTAGGCAATCCTTAATTAATATAGGACTTAAAAGAAAATAGCTAGTAATTGATGTTCGCCTCTTGTTAATTTCAACCTGTTCATTTTATACACTCACTCTTCTTAAAGGTTTTTGAAGCTCAAGTCTTTAATCAGAACGACAACCTGTTTTCAAAGAAAAACTAGGAAAGAATCACTTATTTTCACTAACAAGGAGCGAAGTCAGATTTATTGTAAAAAAAAAGGCAGTAACAAACAGTCTCAAATGAATTTCCAAAGACTCGCTTCTTCAGATATTTTTTTGAAAACCAAGGTACATTTAAAAATCATCTTCTTACAAACAAATATTACGCTAGCATCTATTTTTCAAAGATAATCACTTTTCCTAACTTAACAACTTAAGCTTTAAAATATAAATCACTTTCAAAAGTCTCATTGCCTCCAATGACTCTTTTATAATCCCAAACACTTCTTAAGTCTTATGCGTACATTTCCTTCAGTATATAGCTTGCACTGCCTTAGTTATAATCAAAGAATAGTATAAACAACTGAGTCCTTAAGATCAGCCTAAGTCCTATCGAGCTATCTTAGGCAGATTTTAAGGGGTGACTAACACCTTCCCCTTAGAAGAACAAAAAACCTTACCCCTAATCTCATCGGTCCGCATACCTGTAATGAACATAACTTAGTAATTAAATAAGTATCCTAGTATAACCTTAAATATTAGGTGGCGACTCTCTTTCATCAACAACAGAGAAACTACAAGTTGAATCCTGTCTTGACTAGTGCAAAATTGGGTGCAACAACTTACACTTTAGAGCAAATGGTGCAGAGATATTAGACCCAAGGAGTGTTACCAGTTTGTGTGGTTCAGCCTATTGTTGTAGTGCAACCTGTGGTTAGGCTTGCTATGTTTGATTTTGAGCTAAAGAGGATGGATAAGTTTCAGAAGTTGTACCTTCCTCATTTAAGTGGTTTTCTTTCGAACGATGCTTTTGAGTTCTTAGACTAATATCATAAGATATTGTTTAATTTAGGATTGGTTGAGTCCAATAGTGGACTTCACTATTTTTCAGATTTAGGGTTCGGCCAAGAGGTGGTGGAAAACTTATGAGATGAGCAAACCAGCAAGGCCACCTCCTCTTACTTGGGCTCAGTTTTCACAACTTTTATTGGAGAAGTTTATCTCGCTCACTTAGATAGATGACCTGCATAGCCAGTTTGAGCGTCATCGTCAAGGTGGTTTGGCAGTCAAACAATATGAGATGAGGTTTGTTGATTTGTCTCATCATATAGCTATCTCGATCCCTACTGAGAAGTAGAAGGTGCGGATCATAGAGGAGCTTGCTTATCGTATTAGGCTTCAGATGGCTAAAGAGGCCGAGACTGAGACTCTAGTTACTCAGGTAGTGGAGATTGCTAGGAAGATTGAGCGCATTCGTGGCTAGGGGAGAGAGGTGATGAGTGACAAGAGGCCTCTTCCTTTTAGTAGTTTTTTTGGGGCCTCGTCTGGAGGTATGGGCATTTTGGTAGAGGTCATGCTACTAGACCAGTTCTATCAATGCTCCAGATTTCTTATGGTATTTCAGGAAGCAATGGTACTATGGTTTCCGCCTAGGGCAATAATCATTCAGTGCGCCTCATGCTCCCATTTATGCACCTCTAGTATAAAGTTTCTACGGTGGTCATTTGGGTCGTTAGGGACTGCTTCAGATTCAACAGCCATATCAGCAGGCAAGTTGTTATGAGTGTGGTGATACAGAGCACCGAAAGAGATTTTGCCCCAGGTTGCAGAGTGGTATGCTACATCAGGGTACTCATACTATGATTTCTGCCCCGGTTGCTACACCACCGATCCACCCAACAAGGGCTGGGGGTCAGTCGGCTAGAGGTAGAGGTCATCTTAGAGGAGGAGGACAGGCTGGTGGATCTCAAACCCATTTTATGCATTCCCTAGTAGGCTTTAGGTGGAGCCGTCCGATGCAGTCATCACATGTATTATCTCAATCTGTCATAGAGACACTTCGATGTTATTTGATTTGAGGTCTAATTATTCATATGTGTCTTCATATTTTGCATCGCACTTGAGTATGCCTTATGATTCTCTTGATATTCCTATTTCCTTGTCTATAACTGTTGTGGATTCTATAGTAGTTGATCAGGTCTACCAGTCTTGTGCTGCTACAATTAGTGATTTTGATACAATGGTTGACCTTTTGTTGTTGGATATGGGGGATTTTCAAGGTTATATTTGGTATGGATTGGTGTCTCCGTATCATGCCATCTTGGATTGTCATGCCAAGATTGTGGTTTTAGCCATGCCGGGGTTTCCAAGATTAGATTATAGAGGGACCCTTGGCCATTTTATGAGTAGGGTGATTTCATTTTTGAAGGCTCAACGCTTGGTTGAGAAGGGATGTTTACAATATTTCCTTGCATTCGAGATTCTAGTGTGGAGGTTCCTTATATAGATGCAGTACAAATTGTTATGGAGTTTGTAGAGGTGTTTCCTGCAGATTTGCTAGTCATGCAACCTGATTGGGATATTGACTTGATTTCGGGCACTCAGCCAATTTTGATCCCATCATATTGCATGGCTCCAATTCAGTTGAAGGAATTGAAGGAGTAGCTACAGAATTTGATTGATAAAGGATTCATTAAACTATGTGGTTCTCCTCGGGGTGCACTAGTGTTGTTTGTCAAGAAGAAGGATGGTTCTATGAGGATTTGCATTGATTATCAACAGTTGAACAAGGTTACTATCAAGAAAAAGTATTCATTGCCTCGTATTGACAATTTAGTTGACCAGCTTTAGGGTGCCAAGATGTTTTTTCAAGATTGATTTGAGATGTGGCTACCACCAGGTGAAAATTAGGGTTCGGATGTCCTTAAGACAACATTTAGAACTCGTTATGGTCATTATGGGTTCTTGGCGATGTCATTTGGTTTGACTATTGCTCACGCGACTTTCACTTATTTGATGAACTGAGTGTTCAAGCCTTATTTGCATTGCTTTGTGATTGTGTTCATTCAAGACAACCTGGTTTACGTTGGTAGTAGGGAGGAACATGAGCAGCACTTGAGAGTAGTGCTTCGGACTTTGAAAGATCATCAGCTTTATGCTAAGTTCTCGAAATGTGAGTTCTGGTTAGATTCTGTTGCATTCTTAGGTCATGTTGTCTCTAGTGATGGAATCAAGGTTGATCCTAACAAGATTGAGGCAATTCGAAATTGGCCTAGACATACCTCAGCTATAGAGATCTGGAGTTTCTTGGGTTTGACAGGCTACTACTGTTTCTTAGTTGAGGGATTTTCATCTATTGCAGCTCCATTGACCAAGTTGACCCAGATGGGTGCTCCTTTTGGATGGTCTGATAAGTGTGAGAAGAGCTATCGGAAGCTAAAGGTTACTTTGACTAAAGCTCAAATATTAGTGTTTCTCACATATTCGTGGCCTTATACAGTGTAATCGTGACACTTTATGCATTGGGCTTGGTGCAATTTTGATGCAGGACGGTAGGGTTATTACCTACGCATCTCATCAGTTGGAGACCCATGAGACGAAATATCCTGTTCATGATTTGTAGTGGCAACTAATTTGCACGTGCTCAAAATTTGGAGGCACTACTTGGATGGTTTGTCGTGTCAAGTTTATATCGACTCGTAGTCACCATCATTTGTTTAAGTAGAAGGACTTGAATTTGAGGCATCAGAGGTGATTGGAGTTGTTGAAAGACTATGATATTACTATCTTGTATCATCCGGGGAAGGCAAATGTGTTAGTTGATGCCTTGAGTAGAAAGGCGGAGAGTATGGGTAGTTTGGCATTTATTCCAGCTGAGAAGAGGCCATTGGCTATGGATGTTCTGGCTTTGGCTAACAGATTTGTGAAGTTGCATATTCCTTAACCGTAGAGTTCTTGCTTATGTGGTGGCACAACCGTCTTTCTTGGAGCGCATTAAGGCTCACCAGTTTGACAATCCTATTTGTTGGTGTTTAGGGACATTGTAATGATCCAAAACCACAATCGATCGTGATGACGCCTTAGGCAAGCCAATAAATAGACAATAATGAAAAATACTAATAAATTGCAGAATAAATAATCTGAAGCCAAATAAACATAGATGGTGTCATGACCCAGGCTAGGGCCGCGACGGATAATCGGCACTAAGTGTCGATAATCACTAAACCTGCTAATAATCTACTAATCATGAATATAAACCGATAAACTTAACAAGCATAAGTATAACTGAGAAGAATGTACAATCTAGAAAGCCAACGAGGCTAACAAGCTGACATATAAAAATATACTAACTGCACATGTGCAGATCTATAGGCCTCTAGGAGTGCTGAACTGAGCAAGTATTTGATGAGACAGGGGCCCACCATACCCAAACTAGCTGACTGTACACATACCAAAAGATAAATAACTCCGGAAGTAAGCGGAGTGACTCCAACGACTGGTGGATGCCTACTGATGTGGCTCAAGCGCTGATCTATCTATACCTGCATGGCATGAAACACATCGCCTCGGAAGGTATGTGAGTACGATATGTACAAAGTACGTAGGGTTGAAAGCATTTGTCAAGAATACTAATGTATGATTGTAAGCTGGAAATCTGAATGAAGCTAAAAGCTAAACAAGAGTCTGAACTATCAATTGATTTGGAACTAAACAAAAGTTTAAGCTGAAAGTATGCTAAAACTGAACTACTATCTTAACTGGTACTTGTATGGCGTTATGGGCTACATCCCCCAATCAGGTAACTGTACATCTAAACTGGCCTCATGTATAGTCATGCAATGCAAACTATAGCTATATACGCATATATAACATGACTAACTGGCGTTATGGACTATATCCCCAAAACAAGTAAATATATAATCTGGGCTATCTCCCCCCAGCATATGATCAATAGGCCTCGCTGGCTTTATGGATTGTATCCCTGCAGCATAATCAATGCAAGCATGTATGAGATATGACACATGTGGCAATGTCATATAGACTCAAGAGATCATGAAGGAAACCATAAACGGAACCACAAGTATAATCTGGCGCTCGTCGTCCATAAGTTGCACGAAGGAGCCTATCCCTATTTTAGGGAGAAACTGAGTATGTACATGAGACAATAAGTCTATTTAACTCATTAGGATCTCTGTAGAATCAATTTAGAACCAAGGAACTCAAATATTTTCCAACTCTTTGAATTTCCAAAAATTTCAGTAGAGTTTCCCCTAAAACTGGATGATCCCCAAATATAATAACAAGCACCACAATATACACATAAGTGGATACCCAGACGAGATTATAACATCAACTAAAGGAGATCCAGTTATCCACCATAGTGTCAAGCGATCGGCAAAACAGAATTATGAACATAATGTCAGCTCATAGTGGCTAACTCGTGACATGAAAGTCTAAATATGACTTAGGAATAATCTAAGCACAAAAACATGATAATTAAGCTTATATAATAATAAATGAAGATATTAGGATCATATGGGGTTTAGTAATATATAAAAACATCAAAGGAACAAAACAAACGGAAGTCCGGATTGAATAGGCCAAATGGGTGATTCGCCTATTATTTTGTTCTGTTTGAAGTTCCAACCTAAATTAGTTTCTTCCATACTTCACATATGGAACTGAATACTATACAATAATACAATAAATACGTATATTTACCTTAAACGACTCTTAAAAGATCAAGAAGAAGGTCTAGAATATAGCTTAACCAAATCATGCCGAAAACGAAACGAAACCCTACATATCGCTTGTGTTTTTTATTCCAAACCATGTTTCCTTTGATCCACACCCTTTCTTATGCTTGTATAGATAAATAAATAAAGGTGATAAAATTTCTTAGCCACAAAGTTCTTTCCAAAACTCTATTTATAAGGAGAAAGGAGGACGACAAATGTCTAACCTATGTCGTAATTATCGCGTCAATGTGTTCACATCTTGATTTTGAGTTGTGGATGATGGACTTGATTCAAAACCCTAAGGAACTTCTTGGAGAGCTATGGAACCTATGCTTGTGCGTGAATTTTCTGGAAAATGAGGTACAAGAAGACTAAGTCTTCAATTTATAGTAAGGTTGAAAAGTGAACCGCATGTGTGCTTCACCGGCCCTTCTTCTAATGCTCATATCTCTTTATCCATACGTTGTGAAACCATGGTCAAAATTTTTGGAAACTAAATTACGAGACCTTAATTTTCTTGTATAATATGTCCGTAAAAGACTTCATATAACATACAAAATTAATTGCTTAAAAAGCTTCATTACAAGGCAAATTCTTAGTCGGTTTTTTCGCAACTTAAATCCGATTTTTCCTAAACTTTATGTTCAATATCAAAACATTATATATAGTAATTTTATGATTGTAAACTCATTTAAATCATGCCTCTCATTTTTACAATATATAACATCACAGATGTACGGGTGTAATAATCTCCTCCCATAAGAACATTTGTCCTCGAATGTTGACTAAAGTATATAAAAGCATTAAGCAAAGATCTTTTACATACCTGGAGTACTGAAGAGATGCGGATATCTGGCTCTCATATCCTTCTCAGCTTCCCATGTCATCTCTTCTACATTATTGCTCTGCCATAACACTTTCACAGAAGGAATATTTTTCTTCCTCAACCAATGAACTTATCGATCTAAAATGGAAACAGGTACCTCCTCATAAGCCAACTGATCGGTGGTATGTACATCATCAACTATTAAAACTTTAGAAGGATCTCTAACACACTTTCGAAGCATAGAGAGATGAAATACTGGATGTACCACCTGAAGATCTACCGGAAGGTCCAACTCGTATGCTACACGAGCAACTTGTCTGATGATATGATATGGACCTATATACCTAGGGCTAAGCTTTGCCTTCTTTCTAAACCTCATAACGCCTTTCGTAGATTAGACCTTTAGGAACACCCAATCGCCAACTTGGAACTCTAGATCTCGGCGTCGGTTGTCAGCATATGACTTCTGTCGACTCAGGGCTTTTAGAAATCTCTCCCTAATCAGCTTAGCCTTATCCATTGCCTGTTGGATCAAATCTGGGCCTATGAAGTGAGACTCACCAACATCAAACCATCTTACGGGTGATCTTAACTTGCGCTCGTACAAAGTTTCATAAGGCGCTATCAGTATGCTGGAATGATAACTATTATTGTATGCAAACTCTATCAACGGTAAGTGTTCATCCCGGCTTCTTTTGAAATCTAATACACACGCCCTTAACATGTCCTTGAGTATCTGTATGATTCACTCGACCTATCCATCTGTCTGGGGATGAAAAGTTGTACTGAAATTCACCTACATCCCCAAACCTTTCTGGAATGATCGCTAGAAGTTAGCTGTAAATTGTGTGCCTCTATCTGAAATGATAGATACTAGAACACCATGGAGGAGTACAATATCCCTGATATATAATCATGCGTAATGTATCCACTTAAGATCATGGTATATCTTAGTAGAACCTGGATGAATGGTGTACCTGGAGTGACGTGCCTCTACCACTAGTAACTCTGCAACTTCGGGAACACAAACCCTATCATTATATATGAGGACTCCGTCACTAGTAACTCTATAAGGTGACTTTTTCTTTTTCAAGGCTACCTGACTGTAATCAATTAGAACTCGATATTCATATTGCCTCTGTTTCACTTCAGTCACTAAACAAGTGGTAGCTGTATTCTGAAATACAACTCCTGCATCCTCTGAATCTATGAATCTAACATCCAAATTGGCTAAGTGATGGTGTTAGCAAGCTAACTCCCAATTCTGAGGCTGCAAGTAAGCTAAACTCTCCATGGACTAACGACTGAGAGCATCAACTATAACGTTAGCTTTACCAGGATGATAAAGAATGTCAATGTCATAGTCCTTGAAAAGCTGTAACCACCATCTCTGCCGCAAGTTCTACTCTTTCTACATAAATATGTACTGGAGGCACTTATGATATGTATATATATCAACATGAACACCATAGAGAGAGTGCCTCCAAATCTTAATGCATGAATAACCGCTACTAGCTCCAAGTCATGTGTAGGATAATTCTACTTGTGCTTCTTCAACTATCTAGAAGGATAAGCAATTACCTTGCTGCATTAGCACACAACCTAGTCCAATCTGAGAAGCATCACAGTAAATAACATAACCCTCGGATCCTTCTAGAAGTCTAAGACCCAGAGCTGTAATCAACCTGTTCTTCAACTCCTATAAACTCCTCTCACATTCATCTGACCACTAAAATTTGGCTGCTTTCGATGTTTAGCTAGTAAGTTGCGCTGCAAGGGAAGAAAAACCTTCTACAAACCTCCTGTAACACCCTAACCAAACCCAAACAATTACGTACTGAAGTTGGCATATGGGCCAATTCTTTACTGCTTTTATCTTCTGACCATCTACCTTGATGCCCTCTGATGGTACTATATCTCCAAGAAATGCTACCGAACTCAACCAGAATGCGCACTTGGAGAATTTGGAATACAACTTCTTCTCCCAAAGGATACCCAACACCGTGTGTAGATGCTCTGCATGTTCTAATTCAGACATGGAATATACCAGAATGTCATCAATTATCATGACATCAAATTCCCACTTTAGGATGTCGTGATGGCACCTAGTCTCTAAGACTAGGTAAGCCTAACATACATTGAGAATTAGCAAATATAACAACTTAGATACCAAATTAAACTGTTAAACTATCATGGTAAAGCCCAAATAGTACAACTATCAAACATCTCCCAAAAACGGTGGAACTAAGTCATAAGCTCTACAGAGAATGCACTAATAATCCCTAAATACAACTCTATTTGAAATGAAGGTAAGAAGTAGTAAATCAATAGAAGAAGGTGACTTCGAGGCATGTAAGCTTCGAGCAGGTATACCTTAAAGTCTCCAGAATGATTGATCAATCACTGGTGTCTGGCACGAGCAGATGTACCTGTATCTACGCAAAAATGTGCAGACGCATAGCATTATTACACCACAATAGTACCTAGTAAGTACCAAGCCTAACCTCGGTTGAGTAGTGACAAGGCCATGTCAAGACACCTACTAGATAAGAGAACGCCTAAACAGAATATAGTATAATCTAATAATGGAAGATAAGGAAATTAAAGGACAATAAAGCAATTTATCAGTACAAGGCTAACAACAGAAATAGATCATCAAAAGAGTACGCGTGATAAGATAACAAGTAACCAATTACAATCAAAACACTAGTGGGAAGAAATAAGGGAACAAGAACAACAATTTTTTAAATCATCAAGGCTTCCCAACATAGAATGTACAACAAAAATCATACTGAGTTACCATGCCTCATATTCACATTTCACA
Source organism: Nicotiana obtusifolia (assembly GCA_002018475.1). Lineage (NCBI taxonomy): Eukaryota > Viridiplantae > Streptophyta > Magnoliopsida > Solanales > Solanaceae > Nicotiana > Nicotiana obtusifolia. The sequence goes on from MCJB01020472.1 coordinate 116,246, forward strand.
AGTCACAATCACAATCTTCCTTATATTGTCGCGTGAGCATTGCATTTATATTAAAACATTTTTTCCGAAATAGCTACATGCGCTTTAGCCCCCTTATCTTACCACGTGGCTTCATGTATTTCCCTTACTAACATCACGCTTATAAATCCCATCTTATCTCGCCGCATGCACATCTACCCCTATCCCTATACCGCCGCATGCACATCTACCCCTATTCGTATATACCGCTGCATGCACATCATTATCACATCACAATAATCAACTTGCACCATAAGTGCTCAAATGCTCAACATTTCCAAAATCAGCAATACCAATGTCACCACAACATATATTCCAAGGCTCAACCACAATATATACAAGAATCTCAAAAGCAACAAAAAGGATGAGAAACAACTGATCAAGGAAGGATATCTCATCCAATGACAACTTCCAATTCAAGTACATGACATAAGCTTAACAATGAAAGAGATAGCATGACATAGTGACTAAGTCTAAATGCATGAGCATAACTCAACAATAAAAGAAATAGCATGTAATAACTACTACAAGTAAATGCACATAAGAATAACTTGACGATAGAAACTAGAGCATATACTGACAATTTCCATAAAAGCATGTGAGAATAAAATTAACAACGAAAGATTGAACAAATAATAATAACTTCAATGAAGTGCTTATAAGTATCCTAAGAATCTAAACTGCTAAAATATCACATATAAGCCTGTATACACACTCGTCACCTCATGTACACGTCTTCCACATAATCTGACGCAAACAACCCAAATCCTAAGGGGTAGTTTCTCCCACACAAAGTTAAGCAAGATACTTACCTCAAAAAGCTAAATCAATCCACTAATAAGCCCTTCACGTGCAAATCCAACTCCGGAGGGCTAGAATCTAGCTAAAATAACTTAATATCATAAATAAAAGCTACATGAAGCAATTCCGGATAATAAAGATTTGATTATTAATGAAAATGAAGAAGACAACTTCGGGCTCGCACCTGGGAACCTGACCAAACTCACAAATTCTGAATACCCATTCCGTTACGAGTCCAACCAGACCAAAATCATCCACTCCCAACCTCAAATCGACCTTCAAATCCTCATTTTACGCTTTAGGGAAGTATTTACAAAAATCTCCAATTTCTCCAATTTAACCACTAGTTAAATGATAAAAACAAAGATGGAATCATGAAGAATGAACAAATCTGAGTCAAAAACACTTACCCCGATCCAAACCTTAAAAATCCCCTTCAAAATAGGCCAAAACCGATCTCTCTAACTCAAAAAGTAGAAAATGAAATAAAACCCTCGATCCAGCCTATTTCTGTCCAGGCATTCTGCACATGCGCGCTAACAGTCGCATTTGCGACTCTGCATCTATGAAAAAATCATCACAAATGTGGTATCCCATTAAGTCTAGAAAGTCCACTTTTTGCAGACCCAAATGGGCATGTACGCGTCCTCTTCTGCGGAAACAACACCGCATCTGCAGTCCCTCACCAACAGCCCAAATCCGCTTCTGCATAACACTTGTGCTTCTACGATTGCACACCTGCGCCCAAATGTCTGCACCTGCAACTTCCCCGCTGGCCAGCCTTTCCTTCGGTTCTGCTATCCTCTAGCCGCACCTGCAGTTCCGCATCTGCAGCCAATCCCATCGCAGATGCAAAAACACTAGAAAATCATATTTCTTCAGCAACCCCCTAAGTACGAAATGAATCTGAAGCACACATGGGGCCCTCGAGACCCCATCCAAATAGACCGACAAGTACTAAAACACGATACAAACTTACTCGAAGCCTCAAATTTCTTCAAACAACATCAAAATCATGTATCGCAACCTAGTTCAAGCCTAATGAAACTAATAAAATTCCAACTTCTAAAACTAATTCCGAACCACATCAAATCAACTCCGAATGACCTCAAATTTTGCATGCAAGTCCCGATGTCATAATGTAAACCCTTGGTCAAACCTATCAACTTTCCAACTTTCACCAAAAAGAACCAAATCTACCTATGGACCCCCGCATCAACATCCGACATACGCCTAAGTCCAAAATCACCATGTGAAGCTATCAGAACCATTAAAACTCCATCTCGGAGTTGTCTAAAAAAGTCAAACTTCGGTCAACTCTTTCAACTTAAGCTTCAATCTATGAGACTAAGTGTGCTAGTTCACCCCGAATCCTTCCCAAAACCAATTCAACCATTCCGGAAAGTCACATAACTAGACATGAATATAGAAGAGGCAATAAATATGGGAATGGGGCTACAATATACAAAACGATCTGCCCGGTCGTTATATTCTTTCCCTCTTAAAACAAATGTTCATCCTCGAACGAATATAGAGACATATCTGAAGTGCTGAAAAGGTAAGGATAATGGTTACGCATATCATGCCCGGTCTCCTAAGTCGCCTCTTTGACCGGTTGAGCTCTCCACTGAACCTGCACAGAAGCAATGTTCTTTGACCTCAACTTCTAGACCTGCCTGTCCAATATAGCCACCGGCTCCTCAACATAAGTCAAATCCTTGTCCAATTGGACCGAGCTAAAAAATTATACATGAGACGGATCACCGTGATACTTCTGCAGAATGAAAACATGGAACACCGGGTGAACTGCCGACAGGCTGGGTGGTAATGCATGTCTGTAAGACACCTCACCAACTCTCCCACGGATCTCAAAAGGACCTACATACCTTGGGCTCAACATGCCCTTCTTTCCAAACATCATCATACCCTTCATGGGTGAAACTCTTAGCAAACTCCTTTCTCCCACCATAAATCCTACAATTGGGTCCAAATGCACTCGCAAGTATATGTTGTCTACAAGTAATAAAGTGATGAGAAGGTATCGTTCCCACGAGAATTCATAATCAACTATTGTCCAATCTACACTTTTTATAAATTTCTTTTTCAAGTGGGTGTAAAGAAGATGATTGTGATTTTTATAACAAAAAATTACTTCGAAATTACATAATAAACAACAATTCAAAGGTCCAAACCAAACAAACAAGCACTTAGAAAAAATTCAATGAGATGGGAATATTCCAGGGTTATGGGCTTAATGTCTCTCCTGTTTCATTCTTCAGGTTGATTTAATCACTTGATTTATCTAACTTGTTGATTATCATGGTTTAGTATGCTCGTGATGTTCTTTCGATGCTTCGCTCGCCTGTTCAACTCAACCTAAGACTATATGTCTATAGAATCAGAACTAAAAAGAACATATGTGTATTTCCTGCAAAAATAACCAAGTAAGGCAACTAGAATATGTCTATCCTAATCGCGAATTCATTCTCCGATGCCCGTATTCAAGAACTTACTCTATTCAATCCTATATGCAATTTATAGTTCCCACTTTCCAGTTCAATTGTAAATTCATAGATAGTATTTTATTGTTTGCTACGCAATAGAATAATTAAGTGCAAGATTGAATAAACAAATTAATATGATAACTCAAGCAAAACAATCAACCGTCAAACTACAATAGTCAATAACGACCCATAACCCCAGAATAATGAGGTTCTTAGCCACTCATGTTCATGATAATACTCAAAAGTTTGTTTTAAAATATAAAAGCTTTTAATACTAGATGGAACATGGAAGAATCGATGAATTTCGTGCTTCGTTCGTGTTTCTTTGCCTTTTTTCTCTTCAAAAATTGACCAACCCCTCAATAATCACGTTTTTGGGGTATTTATGGGTTGAGGTCGGGGTCCCCAAACAAAAATACAAGTAGAAAAGGATATATTCACGTTTGTGGGACCAGGCTTTAGAGTAGGCAAGGCCTGGTCTGGGGCGCCATTGACAAGGCTTTAGAGTATGCGAGGCATGGTCTGGGCGCGGTTGACCAGGCTTTAAAGCAGGCGAAACCTAGTCTGGTGCGCCGTTCCCGTGACTTAATCTGATTTTCTCCTTTTCATGCTCTTTTCCTATGTCTTTGACATCTTTTTGTGAAACTTTTAATCTTTTACGTATTCCAATGGTCCTACACATAAAAATAACTCAATTGAGCTCAAATATCTCACAATTAGTCATTAAAACACTAAAATGTAATGTAAGCAATGCACTAAAAATGTTCATTTTTTGCTAAACATCACTCACCCTCACATAAACGTTGCTTGTCCTCGAGTCAACCAACAATTCATACTATTCTTGAGAACTTCACATTTACACAATTGAAGCACACACACCGATGACCATGGTTGATAGCAACAATTAAGCTAGAGCATATGCAATCACATACACTTCCCTTTTTCTTATGTCATTCTTCAAAGAAATATTCACAACAAAGACAACAAACTCGTAACCATCCTAGCCTAAAAAACCAACTCAATATCACATTGCACTTGGGGCTTGAACACTTAACATCATAGAGAAGTCTAATAATGTTACCTATCCTTCGCAAAATCGTGCGCCCTTGAATACACACATTTTAATATCATGATCTATATAATTTAAGGACTCATATATATCAAAGAAGTCTCTCACTCTCACAAAGAAGTCACATGCATGCAATTGGTACCATAGGCTTGCCCATAATGTATTTCTCTATTAATGTATGCTCACTCGATCTAAAATCAATTAGGACTTTTTCATAGTTGTAATGTGTGCTAAGGGGCTGGCAGGATATATTTAGGAATAAAGGTTCATCCTCGATAACACTTTAAAATATCACATGATAACTTAAGCGCAAATTCTTCAATCCACTTCACTTTCACAGACAATATTACTCCCCAAAAATATGTCCTATTTCTTTAAGCACTACTTTAATTTATACCCCGTAGGAAGAACAAGACAACAATATATTCATCTATCTTTTTCCTTGTCTTTTTCAGGTCTTTCTTTCTTCTTCTTTTTTTCTTTCTCTCTATTTATTTTTTTTTTCAATTTCCGCTAGTGGTGTATTATTTTAAAACAAGTGCACCTTTCTTTCTATCATTAGTTCCACTCAAAAGCCACCCAAATTCCCTCTTTACTTCTTTTGGCACTTATTTTACAATTAGATTTCTTTAAAAGCTAAAAGGATCAAGTGTCAATTAAGAATAAACAGGGTATAGGCTTGTAATATGAGTGCCAAATAAAAATCTATCAGCTCAAAAGGGTTAACTAGGGATAATCTTATTTGTGATAAGCAATTAAGCTCAAAAAGATCAAAGAAAGACTAAAGACATTTTTTAAATCGAGCAAAACCTAAAATTTCGCTTCGACTCACATACCGGGAGAGTTCTAGACACAAGTGCAAACATGGACTACACGAAAATCTAACCACACATGCATCATGACTCACTAAGGACGGTCTCATTCCGGCTCTCAAACAATGCAAGTTTTCACGAAGCCACAAGATAAGCGTTAAGAACCAAGGAATAATTGTCAAGTAAACGAGACATAGGCGTCAACAAGATGCTATCTAAATAAGCAAGGCATCATGAATAATTTCAAAACATAGTGAAGATACAACACATGCCAAAGCCTAAATATACTACTATCAAACAAGTCAAGGGCGCCTAGGAGTTACATCTTTCTTCCTCCATATATTTCCTAATTCCTAATCTACTCTAAAAATCTACACCTGGATCAAACTACATCTCATAAAAAAGAACCGAGGCACAAAGAAAAATCACGAGGGATTATTACTACCTAAAGATAGCTAAAATATATGTTTTTGTGTTTTTCTATTTTTGTAACTTTTTTGTGTTTTTTGTTAGACATAAATCCCTCAAAAAAAATTCTAGTCCATTTTTTTTTCCATTTTTTTCCCTTTTTTTATCAATAAACTATGCTAAAATAGAAAAGGAAGCTAATCTAGAAACTACTAAACTAAAATAAAAATAAGAAGTTAACAATTAATCTACTATTCACATACCACAAAGGATCCCCCATCCCACACTTAAAGTATGCAATGTCCTCAGTGCATATAAACGCAACAAAAATTCAGAAAGGTGGTAAGAAAACTCCCTAGTCATTCTTCGTGATTCTCTTCATTAGCTCAACATGTAGTTGTAACAACCCTACACTTAAGATCTTAACACACGGTCCTAAAATTGAATCAAGGTTACTCAATGTAAAGACTTGCCTTAGGCAAATCCCAAATTGGTATAGGCGAATCCCACATCGGTTGGAGAGGATAACGAAGAGTGCCTTATAAGGTCTTGGATACCTCTCCCTTGTAGACGCGTTTTAAAACCGTGAGGGGCGAAGGCTCCAAAGCGGACAATTTCTACAAGCAGTGGCCTGGGCTGTTACAGTAGTGTAAAGACTTGCCTTAGGCAAATCCCACATTGGTATAGGCGAATCCCACATCGGTTGGAGAGGATAACGAAGAGTGACTTATAAGGGCTTGGATACCTCTCCCTTGTAGACGCATTTTAAAACCGTGAGGGGCGAAGGCTCCAAAGCGGACAATTTCTACAAGCGGTGGCCTGGGCTGTTACAGTTGGTATCAGAGCCGGTGCCGGGCCGGTGGTGGGGCAAACCCAGTGGTATGGCAAACCTCAGCGAGGACGCTGAGTCCCAAGGGGGGGTGAGTGTAAATACTTGCCTTAGGCAAATCCCACATTGGTATAGGCGAATCCCACATCGGTTGGAGAGGATAACGAAGAGTGCCTTATAACGGCTTGGATACCTCTCCCTTGTAGACGCGTTTCAAAACTGTGAGGGGTGGAGGCTCCAAAGTGGACAATTTCTACAAGCGGTGGCCTGGGCTGTTACAAAGAGGGACAGCGGTTCAGTGATGAAACGATTTAGGGTTTAGGTATTGAGGGGTTGGTATATAGGGTTAATAATGAAAGGGCCGATCAAAAGATCAAAGTCATGGAATTTTTGTATAAAAACATTTTTTATAGGGAAAGTTTGTGATCGTTAGATCCTTACAACCCAACGATCGGGACTAAGTCTCCTTATTTTAAAAATTAAAACAAAAATAAGGTAAAACGTCGTGGGTCGTTGATCTAAGAAACAAACGGTCCAGATTTGTTGTGCTTGTTTTGTGAGGATGGAAGACGGGTGACATGGCATGCATTAATTGGTGCAAATAGAGTTACTTGGATTGCCAAAGTGGAGAAGGAGATGGGTGTTTGGATTGGGTCATTTCGGATTGGGCCTTGTATTTGGGTTAAAAATCATTTAAAAGGTTGCATTTTATAATTGATTCAAGAATTGCACTTGTAGCCTTTTAGTATTCTACCCCTTTGAAATTAATTTAATATACTTGATTATTTTTAATAAATATAGTAGAAATTACAATTGTTAAATACTACTAATTATTGTAATTAAATCATTATTTGTAAAAATGCTTCATTAATCTTGAATTATTATAATAGCAAACTAATAAACTATTTTAAGAAGTGATTTAGTGAATTACTTATAGAACTTACGTATAGAAATTAATTTTCACAAATCCATAGTAAAGATATTTATAATACTAATGTTAAATGATTGATTTTGAAAACATTTATTGTAAGTTAATAAGTATAAACAAATTAATTTTAAAAGTGAGGGTTCAAATTGGCCATCAACAGCTGCCCCTCTTGGACCGAAGACGATGAAAGAGTTTTCGGGCAAAGAAATTGAACCAAAGCCAATTTTGTTCCAACTTTAGGTAGGTATTGCAGGAAATGGTGATGGTGAATTTGAAAGATTGAATTGAGGAAGAATCTAGAAAGATTCGGGAGTATCGGGCCGAATTCTGGCTTTGCATTACTTACATACCTCGGGCTTAACGATGATCAGGCCTCATGTAGTTCTGGAGTAGGGATTTTGGGGAAGCGACACTCACAGGAATTGCACAGTATCATATTGCGATGATATGATGAGATGGAAGATTGGTCACTCGTGGTAGCTTGAATTTTGTGGCCTGATTTGAATGATTCGAAATTTTGAGCTCGCTGATCGTCCTGAGCTGGGATCTTAGGCCCGCTATTGGGTTGGCTGTCCCCATAGCTTTGTAGCTCGATCTGCTGCTAAGAAAAATCTCCACGCTGTGGTGTTTGTTCCTGCAAAACAAATGAAATACACACATACCAATATATTGTAATGCATAATATATTAAGATGCGATGTAAATAATGCAAGAAAGATAATGTTTGGCTGCCAGTGAGCCATTATTTGGGATTGGGATGATGGTGTACTTGATCCTGACTCAATTTGTTAGCCGGGCTGTGTACCATTCCTTAGCTGTCAGAGCAGTTTAAATTGTCTCTGCTCGTTAAGAGAGCTTGACTGGTAAAGTGCATCTCCACATGTTGGGAGAGCTTTGCACTAAGAAATATCTCCGCTTGTCGGGAGAGCTTGATTGGTAAAGTGCGTCTCTGCTTGTTGGGAGAGTTTTGCACTGAAATGTAAAGCATTCTCTGCTAGGAAGTGATTGATCAAAATCGTAATCATGCCTAAAGTTGCACGAACAAAACATCAAAACATTCAAAGTAATAGCAAAGGAAATGAAAGCATGCCCAAGAGATACTCTTGACCGCGAAGCTATGTTGCGGCCATCGATTGGCAGAATATTGGTGACAAGGTTTGCCATTGTCTATTCCAGTGTCCATAATGACGGAGCAGTGCTACGAATTGCTTTTTTTGGCGAAGTTTGTAGTTTTCAATATACAAGACTCCAATTGGCGAAGCTCACGTTCGATTTATACATGGTGCTCCGATTGATTGAGCTGACGATTTGCTATATACAGGACTTCGATTGGTGAAGCCAACAAGCGATTTGTACAGGGTGCTCTGATTGATTGAGCGGTCGGTTTTCTATGTACAGGACTTCGATTGTTGAAGCCAACATTCGATTTGTACAAGATGCTCCGATTAGGTGAGCAGGCAGTTTGTCTATGTACAAATTTCTGTGTCAATTGTTTGACTCTGAGGTGCCTGCAAAGGATTCAAGAGTTAGCTTTACTTGTACTCAAAAATTTAAAGTAAAAGGGGGAGTGATAATCTTAGGCAGGTGGCGGATCCGTCATTTGCCCCAATGTGGTCCGAGCGATTCCTTATTCCATGTTGACCCTGCACTCAAAGAAAACTTCTTGGGGGG
>MCJB01020472.1:125304-142555 GCA_002018475.1 Nicotiana obtusifolia
ATTAATGAATAAACTAGGCTAAATAATCAATCATAAACAATCATTAAAATAAATACCCATAAGTTGTATCGACCACAGTGTTGGTTTGCTCCGGTCAACGTATCCAAAATGGAATCAGGTTTGGACGTAGTTCATGGGATGATGATAAAATATGATGAATATGACCGAGCCTGTCTCAGGCATCCTACGTATCTAAAATAGAGTCAGGTCAGAGGGTAGTTCGATTACAACCCACGTATCCAAGTCGAATCAGGCCAGAACGTAGTTCAATTACAAAAGACGACTGAATCTGATGAGGATTGCCTACGTATTCCTTTTTATGGAAACCAAGTTGGCATAGTTCTTGAGAAACATATAAAAGTGACATTTGGTTTTTCTATTACAAAAGAAAGGGGGGAGAGAAACCGAACCCTACGTGAATTGCCTACGTATCCCTCCGTGGGAAGTCAGGTTAAACGTAGTTCTGTTACATCAAAAACCCTAAGTCTATTTGTTTTCAAACATAATATCTCTTGATTGTGTCTGAGTTGATAGGATTCGTGTTGACTCTTCCATCCATTTCTGCTAAGATTAGAGCTCTACCAGACAATGCTCAATGAACCACGTAAGGACCTTGCCAGATTGGTGCAAAATTCCCTTTAACTTCTTCTTTATGGGCAAAGATTTTCTTCATAACCAACTGCGACAGTGTGAATTGGCGAGGCTTCTCTCTTTTGTTAAATGCACTGGCCATCCTATTCTGATATAGCTCACCATGACATACTGCATCCATTATTTTGTCGTCGATGAGCATAAGTTGTTCCTACCTGACTCGTATCCATTCTGCATCATCCAATTTTGCTTCTTCAATGACTCTTAAGGACGGTATCTCAACCTCTACGGGCATCACCGCTTTAATGTCGTAAACCAACATGTATGGTGTTGCCCTAGTGGATGTTCTCATGGTGGTCCAATAACCTAATAAAACAAAAGGTAGCTTGTCATGCCATTGTATGTGATTGACCATTGATTTCCCCACTAATTTGCGGTCTTTAGGCTGTGGAATTCCGGTGGAAAATTATGAAGTTCTCGCAAATTTCTCTCATGAGGTCGCTATTGAGGTTAGCGGCATTGTCAGTGATGATGGACTCCGATATTGTATCTGCAGATGATGTTGTTTCAAAAAAAATCTACGACTACCTTCTTTGTGACGGCCTTGTAAGTAGTTGCCTCGACCCATTTGGTGAAATAGTCAATGGCTACTAAGATGAAATGATGTCTAATTGATACTGCAAGCTCTATGGGTCCAATCACGTCCATGCCCTAGGCGGCGAACGACAAGGGTGATCCCATTACATTTAACTCATTTGGTGGAACCCGGATGAAATCTCCGTGAATCTGGCATTGGTGAAACTTCTGCACATAGCGGATATTTTCGCTTTCCATAGTCATCAAAAAGTATCCAGCTCTCAAGATCATCTTGGCTAATGTGAACCCGTTCATGTGGGGGCCTCACGTCCCTGCATGTATTTCTTCCAACAATTTGGTTGCTTCGACGGCGTCTACACATCTCAACAAACCCAAGTCTGGGGTCCTCCTGTACAAGACTTCCCCGTTGAGGAAAAAGTGGTTTGCTAACCTCCTGAGGGCTCACTTTTGACCATTAGTAGCATTTTTCAGGTACTCCAAGGTCGCAAGGAATTTCTTGATGTCTCGATACCGAGATTTACCATCTACTTATTCATTCACATGGAAGCAATATGCATGTTGATCCTAGAATTCTATCTCGATAGGGTCGATGTAGTTTTTGTCTGGATGCTGAATCATAGATGATAAGGTTGCAAGGGCGTCGGCGAACTCGTTCTGAATTCTAGGGACATGCCTGAACTCTATCTTTGTGAACTTCTTGCACAACTCCTTCACAGTGCAGGTGTGGCAGTATCTTGGCATTCTTGGTGGACCATTCTCCTTGGACTTGATGTATCAGCAAATCAGAATCTCCTATGACCAAAAGTTCTTTGATGTTCATGTCGACTGCCATTCTGATTCCAAGGATGCACGCCTCGTATTTAGCCATATTATTGGTATAAGGAAATCTTATCTTTGCCGATGCTGGGTGGTGTTGTCCAGATTACGAGATCAGGACTGCCCCAATTCCGACTCTTTGAAATTTGCTGCTCCATCAAAAAACATTCTCCATCCAGCGTATGATTCTGCAGTATCCTCCTTGGAAAATAGTACTTCTTCATCGAGGAAATACGTGGCAAGCGGTTTGTAATATCCATCCACTGGATTCTCGGTGAGGTGGTCGGATAAAAGCTTGTCCCTTGATAGCCTTCTAAGTTATTTACACAATGTCAAATTCGCTGAGGAGAATTTGCCATTTAACTAGCTTTTCGGTAGGCATTTGCATTTGAAAAATGTCCTTGAGCGGGTCGAGCCGAGATATCAGTTGCGTAATGTATACCGGCATGTAATGCGTTAGATTTTGAGCAATCCAAGTTAGAGCACAATAAGTGCGTTCTATCAAGGTATACTTGGCTTCGCATGGTGTGAACTTCTTGCTTGAGTTGCAGATGGCCTGCTCCTTTCTCCCGTTTTTATCATACTGCCAAACACACAGCCGAAGGCGTTATCCAAGATTGACAAATAGAGCAATAATGGCTTCCCTGGTTCGGGGGAAACTAGCACTGCCGGGTTTGAAAGATACTCTTTAATTCCGTCGAAGGCTTTTTGGCATTCCTCCGTCCATTTCATGGCAGCATCCTTCTTTAGCAGCTTGAAAATGGGTTCATAGATTACCGTGGACTGGGCTATGAAACGATTCATGTAATTCAATTGTCCAGGAAACTCATGACATCTTTCTTGTTCTTTGGTGGCGGTAATTCCTGGATGGCTTTGACGTTTGATGGGTCCAGTTCTATCCCTTTCCTGCTTACAATGAAACCCAATAGTTTACTGATGGTGACTCCGAACGCACACTTTGCTGGGTTCAACTTCAAACTGTACCTTCGTAGGCATTCGAAAAATTTCTTCAGGTTGTCCGAGTGTTCCGAACTCTTTCGAGATTTTATGATGACATCATGCACATGCACTTCAATCTTCTTGCGAATCATGTTGTGAAAGAGGGTTATCATGCCCTCATGTAAGTGGCGCCGGTGTTCTTGAGAACGAACGACATAACTCTATAACAGTAAACTCCCCAAGGAATGGTGAAAGCTGTCTTCTCTGTATCTTCCTCATGCATTAAGATTTGGTGGTATCCAGTGAAGCAATCAACAAACGACTGCAGTTCATGCCATGTGCAATTGTTGATAAGGATGTGGATATTTGGCAAGGGGAAATTGTCCTTTGGACAAGCTTTGTTAAGATCCTGGTAGTCCACACATATTCTGATATTTTCGTCCTTTTGGTCACTGGGATGATGTTTGCCAACCAGCTTGGATAGTTGGTGACCCTTGCTACATTTGTTTCTATCTGTTTGGTCACTTCTTCCTTTATCCTCGGACTTAAATCAGGTTTGAACTTCCTAGGTTTCTGCTTGATCGGCAGCCTGGTAGAGCCAGTGGGTAGTCGATACGAGACAATGTCGGTGCTTAATCATGGCATGTCATCATAGGACCATGCGAACATGTCGACGTACTATCACTGGAGCTCAGTCATTTTTTCCTTCTGCTCGGCTCCAAGGTGAATGATGATTCTTGTTTCTTTTACATCTTTTTCGTTTCAAAGATTGACCACTTCCGTTTCATCGAGATTGGGCTTCTTCTGACTCTCCAGTTGTTCAATCTCCTACGGGAGATTGTGCGGCATCATACTCTCATCACATTCCTCGTAATTCGGGTCGTTGGCCTTGGTGGTTTCGTTACATGTCATAATTGTGGATCATGGTTTTTAATCAATTTGATTACTGAAAAGAAAATTTAAGTATAGATATAACGGTAAATCAAAGTTGCGATATTGAAGAAAATGATTCTTTTTATCTCATCAAAAAGGGAACGTCTTAAGCATTCACAAGAGGCAAATGAAAAAAGGTACAGACACGGTACATGCCTCAATTGACTGTGCTCTTTTCAAAAGAAAACTTTTACAGTTCCATGCTACCAAGACTCCCGAACCAAAGATGGACTGGCTGTCAATTACAGCAGCTCTTCTCCTGGTTCGGCATCCCATATAGTCAGTGTCTTGATGTTAGTTCCTTCACAACATTCTTCAACCATATTCACGAACAGCTTTCCCATCCCATCAACGATATCATCTTTAGGTTTCTGAACTCAGTCCCAGACTTGCAACATGCTCTGGCACACAAACCTTTTTCCTAGAGCTAACAGTGCGAGCTTTCCCTTCCGGAGGCTGATATCCTATGCCAGCCCTTCCTTTCTACCCATTGTGTTCAATTAGCTCTATGATTCCATCTAACTTGGCTCCAAACCCTGTTCCTGGCTTGTATCCATATTTCATCATCTCTCTCATAGCCATCTTGGATCTATATGATGATTGCATTCCCTAATTTTATTCAGTCTTCTCCATCTCAGTTGTCTGCATGATTTCCACAGCATGGAAGGCGACTCCATCCAGCCCCTCCATGAATGGGATAGCACACTCCAAATAGGCAGAGTGACCTTACTCTTTGTGAACCACGATCTCTTGGCATGCCCACTCAAATTTTATGCATTGATGCAAAGTAGATGGCACGGCACCTACCATATGTATCCAGGGCCTGCCTAGCAGCAAATTGTAGGAATAGGAAATATCCATCACTTGGAACAACACCGAAAAATCGACCGGCCCGATTTGCTGAGCTAGATAAATTTCTCCAATAACATCCTTTTGCGAACCATCAAAGGCTCTTAACTTTGCTTGAATTTCCTTGACTTCCCTCAAATGAATTCCTAATTCCCGCAATGTAGAGAGCCTACAAATGTTGACTCCTGACCCTTTATCAACCAGTACCCGGGACACCACTTTGTCCTCGCATTTGACAATGATGTGAAGAGCTTAGTTGTGACTTGCTCCTTCGACAGGAAGTTCGTCTCTTCTGAAAGTGATCATCTTTGCTTCGTCCATCTTCCCAATTATCGCGGCCAACACCTCGCTAGTGGTGTTACTTGGTACACTTATCCCACTTATTACTTCCAACAAGGTGTCCATATAACTGTCAGAACTCATTAGCAAATCCATGATAGATATTTGTGCTGGAGTTTTCTTCAACTGCTCTTCTACATAATATTCTTTGTTTGACATTCTTTTCCAAAACTCAGCGGCTTCTAGGTCTGTTATGTTCCTTCTTCGAATTTGTTCTCTCCCGGGATTTCCTCAATTGACATCTTCAGGGGCGTAGCATCTCCAAGAACTAGTCATACCATGGGCTGCGGCAGAGTCTGCCATTTTGGCCTTTCCTTTTTGCTTGTACGTCCATGGGACGGTTATGTACTCCTGATCTTCTTCGTCCCGAGTAGCAGCAACAGGTTGTTGCGGATAGGTTTGTACTGTTGATGTAGGCCTTAGTTGTACTATAATGAGTGAAGCCTTTTGAGGAGGGATCCTAGCAGATTTTGCATTCCCTATAATGACAATAGTTCCCTTCAGGTCATATTCTTCGTCTAATGTGATCATGTTAGCTCCCAGGTTTTGATGATTTAGCAGTGGGCTGCGATTCACATTAGGTGGTGCCGGAGTGCATTGAATGGCTCTGCTCTTGATTAGGATTTCAATTTCATTTTTCAACTTGAAACAGTCTTCAGTGTCGTGTCCAGGTACATTGGAATGGTACACGCACTTTTAGTGACATCAAAGTTCAGGAACCCTTCCCTCGATTGGGTTTATTAATCCTGCTCTTCTCAGCTGCACCAGAGGCTTAGCAACCGGGGTATAAGTTTTAGGACCCCTCTCTTCAAAGTTGGGACGAGGGTGTGGTGCATAAATAGGTCAGTTTTGATGAGTAGTGGCTTGGACAGGAGCATATGGTCATTGTGGGTTTTGGTTGTTGTTGGCTCGAGGAGGGTTGTATTGTGGTTGTGGATGGTAATATGGATGGGTAGTATAGACTGGAGCGTAATAGGATGGAGGTGAGTGGTTGTTTGGGGAATAAGAGGTGCTTCCGTGAGGTTGGTTAGTTTGGTAGTAGGGGACGACTGCTGAGACCTCCTCTTTCTTCTTCTTCCCGCTACCGATTGACCCTGATTGGATGTCCTTGTTGGCCACTTGCAATGCCGCCATGGATTGTCTTTACTAGATTTTATGCCCTCTTCTATGAAATATCCCATCTTGACCAGCTCGGGGAACTTTTGACCCGTCACTCCCATAATCTTTTCAAAGTATATTCCCTCCTGGGGTCTGATGAAATACTTGGTTAATTCACTATCATCCAGCAGAGGTTGCGCCTTGGCAGCCTCCAACCTCCACCGTCGTGCATATTCTTGGGATGACTCGGATGGTTTTTTCTGCAGGTTAACCAGTGCGACTGATCAAGAGTGATCTCTTTATTGAATAAAAAACTATTCATGAAGTCCTCCGACATATCCTGCCAAGCTCTCCAATTTCACGGATCATGTCGGGTATACTAGGTGAGTGCTTCCCCCGTCAAACTTCTTATAACCAATTTCATCCTTAGTTTCTCGTTCCTTCCCACTCCGACCAACTTGTCACTATATGCCCTCAAATGTGTGGAGGATCACCCATCCCATCGAAGATATTGAACTTTGGGGGTTTATATCCTTCTGGCATATCCAGATTTGGATGAATACACAGGTCCTCATAGTCTAAACTTTCACTTCCCTGGGCAACTTGGAGACTCTTTATTTGCCTCATTAACATTTGCGACTGCTCAGACACTGACTCTTCTTCCTTACGCCTGGATACTCTTTCCATCTCGACGTATTGGTCAATCTCATAAGGCACCCTAACCGTGACAGGTGCTGTAAAGGTAGGTTCGGTAATGGCATATACAGGGGGGAACATACCGCTCATGGTCGGTAGCATGTGCCACGGGTATGTGCTGGTTGGTGGTTAAAGTGACTTTGTCACGAAGATGAGTAGTGGCATTGGCGCTAATAGGCGAGTTTTGTGATATCTGAGGGTATTGTGGTACGTAGGGAGTGCGAATAGGGGGATTTGGTGGGTTAGCCGGGGTTACTGGAGGTATGACTTGAGTGGTGGGAGTTGAAGTTGGGGTGTTGTTGTTTTGGCATGATGTTGAAGGAAAATGATCTGGAAGTGAATACAAAGAAGGGAATCTAGGTGATTGAGGAAGTGTTGTCACGGCTAGGTGCGCCAATTCTCAGATACCTTGTACCTCCTCCCTTAAGGATTCCATTTCCTGGGCCACCTTGGCCACGTGTTCATCATTCTGAGTACTGTCCTATTCCCCCAATTGTCTCGGGCTGTCGGCTATGACCAGAGCATGTTCGTTTGGGTCTTTCGCGACTGACATCTTTCCTTTTGACCTTAGATTGTATGGTGGTTCCGCCAGTTTTGGTCGACACAAACCAACTTTCTTTTCTCTTTGGGGATAGTAATAAAGCAAGAGAAAAAACAAGAAGAAAAGAAAAGGAGCAAGAGTTAATTTCTTCATTTATGCAAGCAGAAGATCACACAAAGCAGATAATTCGCGCATCACAGCTAGCGCATTCCTAGAATTTGCTGGGACCTCTCATTGTTGAAGGTAGTCCTAGTTCGCGGATATTTATTTAGACTTGACACATTTTGATCTGAAGCAATTTTTATTGATAATTTGGACCGATACAAGTGGAAACAAGGATTACATCATTGTTTCATAGAACTACATAATCTTGGACAACTCGCCCTTTTGGGAAGTAAAAGAGAAAACTAGGAATAAAGGTACAAAGTAGGAAAGAGAGAAAATCAACCAACTCTAGTAACCATTCCCTGAGTCGTTTATTGTGCCCTTCTCTTCTCTGGCTCCTCTTCCGAATCCTCCTCCAGGTCTTCCTAAAACTCTTCCTCATGATCGTTGAATTCAGATTCCTCCTCCGAATCTTCTTCTGGCTCGGTGCTTGACTCTATCTGGATGCACTCCACTACCCGATCATCATCTTCCGCCGGTGGCAACATGTGGTCAATGGATCCTGGGATCACCTGTTGATATTGATGTGGTCACAAGATAATGCGGCAGGATCTCATGGTAAATCTGCAAAGCGACTACTGCATCCTCTAACCAGGCTATACCCTCTCTGCTCGGGCGAGCTAGTTCTTTTTCTTCGTTAATCCACACGTAATACTCGGGAGTACACCATGAGTTTTGATCGATAGGCGTTGTTACCAGGTCAGTCCATTCTTCTTGCAGTCTCCTTATCTTGGGAATTGGAATTTGGCCATTGTAGTCAACCTCGTATTGCGTTGTCCTTTTCCACATAGGCAAATCATGGATCATCCCGAATTGTCTGAGGACCCGCAGGGATGAGTATCGTTGAATGCCTTCCAATCCGATCGACTCAATGAAGTACTTTTGAGGAGTCCTCAAGATTGCCCTTCCATCTAACCAAGAGAGTTTCCTGTTGATCCATTCTCCTGTCAGATTGGTTAGTGTTTCCCTCCATTCTTCTTGCCCATGTGGGGAGATCCAGTGTCTCATTCTTTCATTATGGCTTCGGATCATATTGCTGACACCCAAGAAGTAGTCGATGGTGCTCGCTGGAAGAAGTGTTCAGTAGCCCAAATCTGAAGCAGCAAATTACAACCCTTAAAGAAATCATACCCTCATGCACATGCGGACAAATCTCTCAGCATCTCAGTTAACACCATCGGCACCAAATTAGCTTGAAGATCGCCGCAGAAGGTTGCCAGGACCACAGGTAGCAGATTGATGTTGATATGGCCTCTTCGCTGTGGGAAGACCAATAATCCCAATAGTGCCATTGCAAAAGTGATAGGCCTGAGACTCTCCCACGTTGCCTGGTCACATTGAAACTCCTCGTAATACCATTTTTTGCTTTCACGGTGCCCAAACCTGTCGAACTTCTAGTCGAGGCTCACCTATCTGTCCTCGATACTTCTGAGGCTTCTGCTATTAGTTAGACCTAGAGCATCCAAGAACAGATAACCAGGCATTGTAACTGGCAATATTGGCTTTCTTCCATTGAATGGCAGCTCCGTGAAGCTGGTGACTTCAATGTTGGTACCAGCTCAAAGTCAGCAAATTTGAACACCACCTTAGCCGGACCCCAAAACTCTATCAACAGGCGAGTGAGCACCCTATATGTTTGTATATTCATCAATACAAATAATTCCCGTAGGTGCACCCAAACTTCATCCTCGTGTTCTTGACAAATTTCTTCCACCACTATTTCTGCTTATGTGGTGCTCCTATTACCATGCTAATTTCAGGGATGTTTCGGTTAATTTCCATTTTATGATATGGGTAAAAGAAAGATGTTTGGGTAAGTTTTTGCTTTAGATCTTTAAGTGTCTTGTCAAGTTTGTTTGTCTTTCCACAAAAGTCTTATCGTTGGGTGCATGACCCATTGATATTAGGGTGGCTTTCCTAATTGTGTGTCAGTGCCAAGGACTGACTGACCTAGGGTTTATGCAGTATGACCTATTTTACTAGAGGGTTCTTCCTACTTTTGCATTGGACTAAATGCTGCGAGAAGTTACGTCAGTTGATCTGACAAAGCCATTCTCTGAAACTAGAGAGTTTTGAAAAGAAGGTTCGGAGGGGTGTAAAAGAAATGCCTCGTGTGCCATTATGTGTGATAGTGTACGGCCAACACTCGGTTGGAAGAGATGTGATGAAAGTGTACATAAAGCAGTAACAAACAAGGGTGTAGCTGCAATAAGCATGATGATCATAAAGAGCAAATAGAGCATGTAAGCATGTTATTGCAATTTCGATTATAATCAAAGCAAGGTACAAATAAATCTAGAAGCCAATATAGTCTAAGTCTGCTATGGTCAAAACCTAAATGTGATATCCCCAGCAGAGTCGCCATGTTGTTGCACCTTATTTTGCACTAGTCAAGACAGGATTCAACTTGTGGTTTCTCTGTTGTTGGTGAAAGAGAGTCACCACCTAATATTTAAAGGTATACTAGGGTACCTATTTAATTACTAAGTTATGTTCATTACAGGTCGGCGAACCGCTAAAATTATGGGTAAGGGTTTTTGTTCTTTTAAAGGGAAGGTATTAGGCACCCTTAAAATCTACCTGAGGTAGCTCCATCGGACTTAGACTAATTTTAAGGACTAAGTTATTTATGCTATGCTTGGATTATTACTAAGGCTGGACTCGCTATATACTAAAGGAAATGTATGTATAGGACTTAAGAATGGTATGGGATTAAAAAAGAGTTATTGGAGGCTGTGAGAGTTTTGAAAGTAATTTATATTTTAAAGCTTAAGTTGTTAAGAAAAGTGATTATCTTTGAAGAATAGATGCTAATGTAATCTTTGTTTGTAAGAAAGATGATTTTTAAATGTACCATGGTTTTCAAAAAAAATCTGAAGAAGCGAGTATTTGGAAATTCATTTGAGATTATCCATTACTGCCTTTTTTATGAAAAATCTTACTTTGCTCCTTGTTAGTGAAAATCAGCGACTCTTTCCTAATTTTTCTTTGAAAATTGGTTGCCATTCTGATTAAAGACTCGAGCTTCAAAAACCTTGAAGAAGAGTGAGTGTGTGAGATGAATAGGTTGAAATAAACAGGAGGCGAAGATCAATTACTAGCTATTTCCTTTTAAGTCCTATATTAATTAAGGATTGCCTAAGTTTTATGTATACTAGAGCATAAAAGAAATAAAACACATAATCTAATATAAGACAGTGAAGGCAATAAGCGAAAAATTATTAGCACAATAAATTAAGTTATGGAAATAATGGACAGTAATGAAAAGAGTAAGGGAGAAGACTGGACTTTGAAGATTCGGCCTCAATGAGGTAGGCCCATCAATTTGAGAGTCGCGGCTACGGCAAGGCTGGACTTTTCAAATTTCTAGCAAGGCTGTTTTGGGCCTGAGTTCCATATGAACTCAGCAGGCCCAAATGTGTACATGTCCAAAAGAAATAAATAAGGTCATTAGACATGTACTCCATGTTTTAAGCATAATCTAATACACATAACATGTCACATTATAATACACATGACAAGTATTCAAACAGATAATTGAAACAAGGAAATGATTAATATTGTGGAAAATTATATATTAATTTGGTGGTTTTACTTAGCAAAAAATTCACATCGGAAACCATTTGTGGTCATTAAACATTAAACCCTTAAAGAACTAAATGAGTCAATGAACTAAGAGCCAAGGAGGGAGCTCCGCTCGTGGTCGATTGCTCCTTTTGGATCTTCCGACACTTCAAAGTTCCCAAAGGACTCAAGGCGCAGGGCAATGCTTGTGCCGGGAAGGGCAGTCCAACCTAGAGTCGAACTCCACTCCCAAATACTCTTAAACACTAACAACACGTGTCACGACCCAAAATCCCAACCCGGTCGTGATGGCGCCTCTCATGAAGACAAGGCCAGCCAATCCAACTAAGCCTCGATTTAAACAGTTAAACAACGCAAATTAATACAAGTACGGATTAATAATAGAAATTAACTGGGAATATATAGAGAACCGTCCGGACTACAGCCCTCAGATCGGGGTGTCACAAAGTCGTGAGCCATTAAGGAAATCCTAATAATAAAATAATTATTACAATATGTTTAGCACAATTGTTTGAAGAAAGTGAAAGCAACAAAATAAAGGAGATACGGGGCTGCGAAGGCCAACAGCTACCTCGTAGTCTCTGAATCACCACCCTGACAATAGTAGTAGTCAATACCTCGGGGTGGAACCGATAACGCCTGAATCTGCACACATGGTGCAGGGAGTGATGTGAGTACTTCCAACTCAGTGAGTAATACATATAAATAATGACTGAAAGTAAGAAAACACATAATGCACAAGGCAATCCATAATGAAGTAATGAAACATCAGTGAAATAGTAAACCAGTGTAAATTCAAGTAGAATCTCCTTTCAATGGTAAAACATGTACATCTTTCAAGTAAATAACGTGAAGTAAAGAAAGCACTTTAAAACCACCCCTCGGGCTCAACATCATTTAAAAAAAGTAAAATCTTTCAAACTCCGGTAACCAGTTGTCATTGTTACCAACTGTAACCTACAGTTGTCATTGTTACCAACTGTATATCTATCAAACTCCTGTTACCAGTTGTCATTGTTACCAACTGTAACCTACAGTTGTCATTGTTACCAACTGTATTATCTCTGGTTACCGGTTGTCATTGTTACCAACCGTAACCTACAGTTGTCATTGTTACCAACTGTATTATCTACCCATCTCCGGTTATCAGTTGTCATTGTTACCAACTGTAACCTACATTTGTCATTGTTCCCAACTGTAATTATCATAATGGGTACCCTGCGCTCACTGTGGGTGGTTCAGACTCCGGGAGGGGCTTCGTACGGCCCAAGCGCTATATCATATCTCGTGGCGGCGTGCCACCCGATCCCATTTACATCACATCCGTGGCGGCGTGCCACCTGATCCATTTCAAATCATGTGAAAACATCATTTACTTTTCAAAACTGAGTTCAAATAATGATTCAAATCATTAACAAATACCCCCGAAGGGTTTACATAACCGGCGTGAAGCCCAAATATGATTTCAGTAAATAGTGATAAATTACCCCTGAAGGGTTCACATAATCGGCACGAAGCCCAAATATGGCTAAAAGCCCAAAACGTTATATTATCAAATCAGTTCCAATCAAATAGGTAGTAAAAATCATCAATCGGGACGGATCAAGTCACAATCCCCAGTAGTAAACGACCCTACGCTCATCATCGAGCGTGTGCCTTACTTCAATATAGCACTACGATGTGCAATCCGGGGTTCAAACCCTCAGAGCATCATTTACAATCATTACTCACCTCAAACCGGCTAAATCCTTAGCCCGCGACGCCTTTGCCCTTTGAATTGGCCTCCACATGCGTCGAATCTATTCATATTCAGAATAATTACGTTACATTATGCTATGGGGACAAAGCCCAAGCAAAAATAATCAAATTTACTAGGAAATCCCGAAAATTAGCAAAAACCCGAGCCCCGGGCCCACGTCTCAAAATTCAGAAATTATCACCTTAACGGGTTCCTTATCTCCTCACGAGTTCAACCATATAAAATTTGTCGAATTCCGACACCGGATCGACCTTCAACCCTCAAATCTAAGCTTTAGGGTTTCCACCAATTTCCCAACTCAAAATACAAGTAAAAATGCTAAAAGCAACTATAATCTTAGGTAATTCCTTCAAAATAGAGTTAGGAACACTTACCCCGATGTTTATCTTTGAAACCCTCCAAAAATTGCTTCTAGATTCGCTTCAATCCGAGTTCTATGGCCCCAAGTATGTTCAAGATGACCAAGACTCTTCCTCTAAGAATTTGTGCATGAAAATCTCCTTTGAATATGGTTTTGAGATTGATTTATGGTGATTCTATGTTGTTTGAAGGTATTCTTCTTCGTGGGTATCGAAATTGGGTCTTATAGGTCAAATGAACACTGAGTTCTACTTAAAAGCATCAAAAATTCGGGTTAAAATGCCTTCTTCAGGTCAAAAATGCGATCTAGTTTGCCAAAAATGCGGACCGCATTTCCCCTGTGCGGTTCGCATTTTGGTTGCATTTTTCCCCCAAGTTTCTGCCTCATTCTGCGACCAAAATGCGGTTCGCATGTCGAATCTGCGGTCATTCTGCGATCGCAGATTCGACATGTCCGCATAACTTTTTCCCGACACGAAAATAGGCATAACTTCCTCATACGATGTTCGAATTGGACGATTCATTTTGTTATGGCTCCGAAATTTTGATACGGATCTAATGCTTCAAACAAAACTGAATTTGGAGTTCATTTGCATAATATGATACCACTTTTTCTTGAAGATACGCCACCGGCACATTCTTGAAATGCCGAAGTTAATCTCCATCTACCATCCAAAAATCCATTCGAGACCCTCGGGACTTCAACCAAACATGCCAACATGTCCCACAACATTATTCAAACTTGTTCCAACCATCGGAACGTTCAAATCAACATCATAACATCAAATTCATATCGGATTCAAGCCTAAGGACTTCAAAATCTTCTAAATCACTCTTTTGATCTAACCCGACCAAACCACGTCCGAATGACCTGAAATTTTGCACGCAGGTCATAAATCACATATCGAAGCTACAGCAACTTTCGGAATTCCATTCCGACCCTCGGATCAAAATCTCGCCTATCAACCGGAAATCGCCAAAATTCTAACTTCACCAATTCAAGCCTAATTCTACACGAAACCTCCAAAACTAATTCCGATCACTCTCCTAAGTCATATTTCCTCTCCCGAAACTAACCGAATCATCGGAATTCACATCCGAGCCTTCTAACTCATAAGTCAACATACAGTTGACTTTTACAACTTAAGCCTCCTTGAAAGAGACTAAGTGTCTCATTTCTTACTGATTTTACTCCGAATGCAACTTACTCGACTTGATTACATAAAACATAGATAACGAAATATAATGAGACAGAAAATGGGGATGACTGAGTGGTAACCCATGAGACGACTGGTCGGGTTGTCACATTCTCCCCCTCTTAAACAAACGTTCGTCCTCGAACGAGTCAAGAAACATACCTGAAGTTTCAAATAGGTGAGGATATCTGCTCCGCATCTCTTACTCGGTTTCCCAAGTAGCTTCCTCCACGGACCGACCTCTCCACTAAACTTTCACTGAAGCTATCTCCTTGGACCTCAACTTCCGAACCTGACGATCCTAAATCGCCATTGGCTCCACCTCATAGTTCAAATCATCATCCAAATGAATCGTGCTGAAGTCAAGGATATGAGACGGGTCTCCAATATACTTCCGGAGCATAGAAACATGAAATACTGGGTGTACACTCGACAGATTGGGTGGCAAGGCTAGCTCATAAGCCACCTCCCGAACTCTCCGAAGTACCTCAAAAGCCCCAATGAACCGAGGACTCAATTTCCCTTTCTTTCCGAACCTCATAACACCTTTCATGGGCGAAACTTTCAGCAAGACCTTCTCTCCCACCATGTAAGACACATCTCAAACCTTTCTATCGGCATAACTCTTTTGCCTCGACTGTGCTGTACGAAGCCTCTCCTGAATTACCTTCACCTTTTCTAGCGCATCTTGAACCAAGTCAGTCCCCAATAGCCTAGCTTCGCCGGGCTCAAACCAACCAACCGGAGATCTACATCGTCTCCCATATAGAGCCTCATACGGAGCCATCTGAATACTTGACTGATAGCTATTATTATAAGCGAATTCTGCAAGAGGCAGAAACTCATCCCATGAGTCTCTGAATCAATAGCACATCCGTCTGAGGATGAAATGCTATGCTCAATTCCACCTGAGCACCCAACTCCCTCTGCACGGCTTTCCAGAACTGCGAAGTGAATTGAGTACCTCTATCAGAAATGATAGAAACTGGAACACCATGCAGCCGAACAATCTCTCGGATATAAATCCTTGCCAACCATTCTGAAGAATAGGTGGTACACACAGGAATGAAGTGTTCGGACTTGGTCAGCCGATCCACAATCACCCAAATAGCATCGAACTTCTTCAAAGTCCGTGGGAGTCCAACAACAAAGTCCATAGTGATCCGCTCCCGTTTCCACTCGGGAATAGCTATCTGCTGAAGCAAACCCCCCGGCCTCTGATGTTCATATTTTACTTGTTGACAGTTGAGACACCGGGTTACGAATCCCACAATATCCTTCTTCATCCTTCTCCACCAATAATGTTGCTTCAAATCCTGGTACATATTTGCGGCACCCGGATGAATAGAATACCGTGAGCTATGGGCCTCCTCAAGAATCAATTCCCTAAGATCATCCACATTGGGTACACAAATACGGCCCTGCATCCTCAACACTCCATCGTCACCGATGGTCACATCTTTAGCATCATCATGCTGAACTCTGTCCTTAAGGACAAGCAAATGCGGATTGTCATATTGACGTTCCTTGATGCGATCATATAACGAAGACCGAGAAATCACGCAAGCCAACACCCGGTTAGATTCCGAGATGTCTAATCTCACCAGCCTATGAGCCAAGGTCTGGACATCGACTGCGAGAGGTCTCTCTCCAACTGGAATGTATGCCAAACTCCCCATACTCACTGCCTTTCGACTTAAAGCATCAGCCACCACATTGGCATAGTATAGTAATATCGTAATCCTTGAGCAA
This sequence comes from Nicotiana obtusifolia, assembly GCA_002018475.1. Classification (NCBI taxonomy): domain Eukaryota; kingdom Viridiplantae; phylum Streptophyta; class Magnoliopsida; order Solanales; family Solanaceae; genus Nicotiana; species Nicotiana obtusifolia. The sequence continues at coordinate 141,521 of MCJB01020472.1, forward strand.
TTCTAACCATCTCCGCTGCCTCAGATTAAGATCTTTTTGCTTGAACAAATGTTGAAGGCTAGGATGATCAGTGAACACTTCACAAGATACGCCGTATAAGTAATGCCTCCAAATCTTTAAAGCATGAACTATGGCAGCCAGCTCCAAATCATGCACGGGATAGTTCTTCTCATGAGGCTTCAACTGACGAGAAGCATAAGAAATAACTCTACCCTCCTGCATTAATACACAACCGATCCCAATTCTTGAGGCATCACAATATACGGTATACGAACCTGAGGCTGATGGTAGAACCAATACTGGAGCTGTGGTTAGGGCTGTCTTGAGCTTTTGAAAGCTCTCCTCACACTGGTCCGACCATACAAATGGAATACCCTTCTGAGTCAATTTGGTCAAGGGCGATGCAATAGATGAGAAACCCTGAACAAACCGGCGATAATAAACTGCCAACCCAAGAAAGCTACGAATCTCGGTGACCGAGGACGGTCTAGGCCAACTCTGAACCACCTCTATCTTCTTTGGATCAACCTGTATGCCCTCACTGGACACCACGTTCCCCAAGAAAGCCACTGAATTGAGCCAAAACTCACACTTGGAGAATTTTGCATAAAGCTTCTCCTCCCTCAATCTCTGTAATACAACTCGCAAATGATCTGCGTGCTCTTCCTGGCTACGCGAGTATACCAGAATATCGTCAATAAATACCACCACGAATGAATCCAGATAAGGCCGAAATACATTGTTCATTAATTGCATGAACGCTGCTGGGGCATTAGTTAGCCCGAAAGACATAACAAGAAACTCATAGTGGCCATATCTAGTCCGGAAAGAAGTCTTAAGTATATCTGCATCCCTGATTTTTAACTGGTGATATCTTGAACGGAGATCAATCTTAGAGAACACTCGTGCTCCCTGAAGCTGGTCAAATAAATCATCAATGCGAGGCAAAGGATATTTGTTCTTGATTGTTACTTTGTTCAATTGCCTATAATCGATGCACATTCTCATCGTGCCATCCTTCTTTTTCACAAATAG
>MCJB01020483.1:0-79603 GCA_002018475.1 Nicotiana obtusifolia
GCTAAGAAATTCCACCGCTATAGGTGTGGAATGCAAGGAATAGTCACTTCCTCGCAAGCGGGAGTCGCTTGATGGGGAGAGCCTCTCCTCTGTGCGGGAGCATGTAGCAAAGCTCACAGCCGAGCTAGAAGCTGCCAAGGAAAGAGAGAAGGTTAGAGATGCTCAGTATGTGGCCATACAAGAGCAGCTCAAATCTCTCTTGGCTTCTGGCGCTAATTTTCCGATTCCCCGGTCACGTGAATCATCGCCGGATGATAATCTTGATAATGACACTTCATCCGATGATGCCACTCATGATGTAGACATTAGTAGACGTTGAATTGTAATAACAGTTTATATAATGTATAAATACATTTGAACTTTATAGCTTGTTATTGTTTAATGATGTTGTTTATTGTTGTTGTTATTCTCGTTGTTGTTTATTGTTGTTGTTGTTTTGTTGTTTGTTGTTGTTGTTCTTATTTTCATGGCATAAAATGCCTATTTTAGGAATTTGGTAAGCTGGCAGGTGGTGGAACTGCCAAAACAGGCAATTTTCTGGAAAAATTGAACCAAAAAAAGCGACCAACTTTGGTCTCCAATTGGTCGCTATTTTGCTGGAAAAAAAAATGAATCTGCAAATTAGCGACCAACTTTGGTCGCTAATTTATTAAAAAAAAATTAAATTTTGACATTTGCGACCAACTTTGATCGCTATATTACCCAGATTTTTAAAATCTGGGAGAATAGCGACCAACGTTGGTTGCTAAATCAAAAAAATAAAAAAAATTCATCAGTTAGCGACCAATGACGAATTTATTTTTTATTTTTTTGATTTAGCGACCAACGTTGGTCGCTATTTTAAGAATTTAAAAAAAAATTAATTAATTAAGCGACCAATATTGGTCGCTATTTCGCAGAATATATTAATTTTAAAAAAAAAATAGCGACCAATGTTGGTCGCTAATTAGCGACCAAAGTCGGTCTCTATATGTTTTTCGGATTGTTTGGTCCTTTTGTGGTCCTTCTGTGGTAGAGACCAAAGTTGGTCGCAAATTAGCGACCAACTTTGGTCGCTATTTGTTTGTGACCACCTAAATACTGACCAGGCCATTTTGGTCGTTTTTTGGTCGCTTTTTTGCAATTTGTGACCAACTTTGGTCGCTTTTTTTGGTCGCTTTTTACCTGTTTTCTAGTAGTGTTCATATATGGTATTCAGATTCTATTTCCCGACCCGATTATTACTTCGCACCGAGTAAGGACCTATTAAAGAAAAAATGTTTTTTACAAGGAACTTCTCCATTTAGAAGGCTTGTATCCAAGAGTTCTAGTTAAAAGTAGAAAAATTACATTTATCCCACCACAATCCTAGATAGTAAAAATCTGATATGATAGATTTGTAGTGGTTTCTTCTGAGACAAAAGAAAAATCAAACATGGTAAATTGATAACCTTTAACAAAAATCATAGATCTTGAATTAATATGTAAATATAATTTGAGTCGAAAGAAATAAATTCAGTTTAGATGTAAAGAACCCATCTTACTTCTGCCTCTCGGTGTAAATACATGTTGTCACGAACCAAATTTCCACCCGTAGGATGTCGTGATGACAACTAGTCTTAGGGACTAGGTAAGCCTAACACTTAATGAATTAGTGGCAACTCAACCAAAAATTGATAAATATGAAACAGAAATTTCCTACCACCCCAAAACCGGTAATACAAGTCACAAGCTCTACAGAGTATGCAAGAAAAATCTATAAAATACAACTGTCTCGGAACAGAATCAACAGTGCGGAAAAATATCAAAAGGTGACTCTGAGGCCTGCGAATGTGATAGCAAGTATACCTTAAGTCTCCACAGCAATGTCCAATCAATTAGCAAGATTATCAACAACACTGAGGTACCTGGATCTGCACAAAAATTGCAGAAGAGTAGTATGAGTACACCGCAGCAGTACCCAGTAAGTATCAAGCCTAACCTCGGTAGAGTAGTGACGAGGCGAAGTCAAGACACCTACCGAGCGTATAACCTGTACAAAATGCTACATAAAGCTAACAAGGAAGGAAAAATAAGGTACGGCCAATAATAGAAGAATTTGCAATACAAATCATCAATGAAAATAATGAGAACACGGAAGGCATCGAGCAAACAATCAAGCAATTGAGCAACACACAGTCGTAGTAAAATTATAATATAAAAATGACACGGCATCACCCTTTAGTCTCGTCTTTACCATGAGATGATGAATAATTTAAACACAGTTCCAACTTGTGTGAGCACGTGATTTTGCCCCGCCCTAATTACTCCTAAAAAATAAATAAAATATTTTTAATTAGTTATTAGCCATTTTAGAAATTTTATTAGGTTTTTAATTGTTTAAATATTAATTAACGAAAATACTCAAAAATATCATGCATGGCATTTAGGATTTATTTTTTTACATTTTTAGGAGTGAGTTAGTAGTTGTCGATTTTATAAGAATTGAGAAAAATCATAAAAATAGTTCATGTTACATTCTTTAGTTTCAATGTTTAATTCTTAGAATCTAGCGTTACTTTAATTTTTATAAATAGCTAATCTAGTTTAACTTTACATTTAAGTGAATTAAGGTTTTAAATACCAAGTAAGTTTAGTCATAAAAAATTAAAAAAATAAAAAGAGAGAAAAGAAAAGGTTTTCAAGTAGGGAATTTAACTAAAGAAATAACTTTGATAATAGAAGAAAAGAAATGGATTGGGCTGATTTGCTTTCAAAATAAATCAGGCCCAATCCGGTTGGCCACAAGAGGCCCAAGTCCGTTGCATCTTATTAGGTCCGGTTACATCCGGACCGTTGATCTCAACAAGATCAACGGTCCATAATCCACCCTACCCCCATATAAAATATCTTAACCTAACCCTAATCCCTCTCTTCTTCTCCTCCACCCAAACATACCCCTCCCGCCGCTGCTCCCTGCTGCCTCACCCAAACTCGTCCAAAACTCGGGCGAGTTAAAACCCTAACTCGCCCGTGGTCCCCTCCCCTTCCCCACGTACCCCTAGCCCTAACGGATCCCTGACAAAGGAATCATTTGCACTCAAGTATTCTGTTGATTTGAGAACTAATTTCGGATAAATGGGGACCGTGGATCGATTTAAAATCGATCCTCGCCTTCCATCTGTCCGGGTTTTAGTTCTAGAAGCGGTTTTGGAAGGTTTTCAGATTTGGAGGGGGATTTTTCCTTTGGTTTTTTTCGGGTTTTTCTTGATTTTTCTTGGGGAGGAAGGTTTGAGGAAGATATATATATATATCTAGGTTTATATTTTTGAGAGAGGTTTTTTTTGGAGGAGTGAAAAAAGAACGGGAATTTCAGACTTTAGGACAAGAATTTTTAGTATTCTTCTTCTGGTTTTTTTCAGTTTCTGGAGCAATTTCGAAACGAAAAATTGACTCGAGTCCAATTCTTTCTCCTTTCCTTGTTTCTGTTTCTATAAATCAGAAGGTGAAAAATTAGCCAAATTTCGTTTTGTTCCAAAAGTCAGAAAATCGGCATTTCTATTTCAAAAAAAAATCAGAATCCGATTCGGGACTTAGTCGAGGTTCGTCGCTGAGTTGAAGGTCGTCACTCGAGGTCGACCAGCGGCTCCTTATTTCAACGTTCAAGAGTATTCGACATTCCGGTTTACAGGTTCATTCTTCACTTTCTGTTTTCTTTATAAATTCGAAGATTCTATGGGTGATATGAATGTTTTTGTGAATATGATTTGAATGTTTGAATGTTTCGATTTGGAATAGTTTGTCTTCAAGTCAGTATTCGTTTAATTAAGGTGATCGAGTCATAAGCCTGTAATCTTAAAACTACTTTGTTCATTTGAGCCTCGCTAGGGCCTGAAAGTGATAGCTCTTTTACTGTTTTCCCAGCCATTTTGAGTTTATTATCTGAACTTTGAAGCAGTATTTACTGTTGTATGGAACTTGAAACCCTGTGTAAATTCATGAAACTCTCATCCAGTAACGAAAAGGGTATCTTCTGTTGCGTAAAAACTAATATGAAGCTTACTTGAATATTTAGCCCCATGCTTTCTTTATAATGTAATATAGCGTTCATATTTTAGGTTTGATTGGAATTAGCGAAACAGAATGGTTAAGGCTGCTGCTAGCTGTTTGAGTTATGTGATAGTTTATAATTTTGCTCAACTTTTTCTTACTTGAATAGCTCGTGTCATATAATTTTATCTATTCATATTTTCGCTATGATCTGAAAATCTACTTACTTGATGGGGTAGTTCTTGTTGCTTGGTTTTCATCTCCCTCTATGGCTTACCCGTTTGTTGTTACTTAGGCCGTGGGAGGGGGTTGAACATTAAAGATGAAGATGTTAAGTTCATTATTCGATAGTAGCATGTTTAGGCCGACTACGCTTTGGTAGGCAAACTTAGGATATTTTAATTAACTATTGAGGCAAGAGGTTGTTCCCTTAGTTATATTTATCCGGGGAATGCCCCGAGGGACTTGTATATATTATATTCCGGGGAATGCCCCGAGGATTTTGTATTTGGATGCTTAAATAAATTTGTAGTATTTTAGTTTTAGCCTTATTTTTCTTTTATTAGGCGGGAACGACCTCGAACCTCACGTGTGTTTGTTTTTCTTTTCTTCGTTTGTGTTCGTTTTATCTCTATCCGAATATTCTAAAAGCCAACTATATTAAGTACGCAACCGTGATTTTCACGGGACTCGGGGAATGCTTAACACCTTCTCCCCGAGTCAAATGAACCCCCTTACCCAAATCTTTGGTATGAACTTGACTTTGATGTCTAAGTTCTAAATGGTGACCTGACACACCGAAATCAATTGTCGGGTGGCGACTCTAAATTTATTTTAGTCACTATTTTAAAAATCCTTTTTAAGAGTTTTATTAGATCTTTCATTTATTTGAAAGGTTTAGTAAAATCTCGCTCAAAAAAAAGGGGTGACAGTTACAATGTAGACTTTTAACTTAGCAATTTTCTTTTCATGTTGCACAATTGGTGTTCGAATTGAAATTGTCAATCGATGAATTTTGAAGGTATTTGATTCTCCACCATTGACAGCCATTAAAAAGCTCCGAAGTTCTGAATTCGAATTTGAATTTTCAAAAACTAGTGTTTGTTTGGATTGGGTGTTGTTGCAAACAATTGAAAATATTTTTTGGAGTTTATATCTCAATTTTGAGGGTGTTTGGTGAAGATTAGACTTGATTTTGACTGAATTTCAGAAAGGAAGAAGACGACATGACATACAATATACTTACGAAATTGTATTAAAGTTATATTTAGTTGTATGTAAATTATATTTCATTGTATTCTGTTGTAGTTATATATTTTTTATTTGAATATTATATGAAAGTTAAAAAATAGTTGTATAATGTATGAATCTTTTTATGAAGTTTGTATTTAAGTTATAAATATTATCTTTTTACATAAAGTTGTTGATATGTATCAAAATTATATTAAGAAAGAAATTTTTGATTGAAATTTTAAAAAGAAGAACACGCCACATATAAAATATATACAAATCATATACAAAATACATACAAAACACATATTGAATAAAATTTGTATGAAAATTTTATTAAAGTTGTATGATGTTGTAGTTGTATTTAACCGGGTAAAAATGATATATGAAAATTGTACATAAGTTATAAAAAAAAATGGTATACTATATAATAGTTGTATAAAATCTGTTTTTAGTTTATATATTGTTATAGATGTATCAAATTTGTATCAAAATTAAATATTCCGGTATTCGCAATTTCTCGTATAGTTTCGAAGGCATATATACCCTCCAAATACAAATACATAGACGATAATTGCAATGATTACTGTGGATGAAAATCATTACGACCATGAGTTATGATCACATCCTTGCATTAATTCGTGGGAATAGTTTAGGATACAAAAATATTTTTGAGCATTTAAAACAAATTGTTTCGACTTTTCCTCTGTTTCAGAAAAGCCAAACCTTAATTGTGATTCGTTCCTTTCATTATCATCCATATATAGAGGAAGTGATTCTTAAATAACACTTTTCTCCTTTTTATTTTACATAAATACTACAGTTAAGGCACTATGGGAAAGAGGAGAGGAGGAAAAAAAAAGGTGTAACTGAATCCCTAAGTCACTAATAATGGATTATATATGGAGAGAGGTGGCAGAGAATAGAGAAAGACGAGAGGAGAGAAAATAGGAAAAAGATGTAACTAAGTCCCTAATTTAATGCACTAATAATTGATTGTATATAATTTGTAAGTAATTCTTGTTTAGGGCGGGTAATATACAAAACTAGGACAATTTTGGTAAATAAGTTTCAAATATTGTATAGGAAGGAAAAAATCTCCCATAAATTCGTGAGCCCAAGTGTCTTCACCAAGCCAAATTAATTTAGGAAAAATAACACTGCATATCCACTCTCAAAATAATAGCCGAAAGATGTATATTTTTTGTATATATATACATTCTGTATGATATATACAAAAAGTATATAAATTTTATACACTCTTTCGGCTACCGAATGTAAATAGTTTTTGACACGGGCTAAAAGTAAAAAATTTCACCAAATTACATTAGTATACTATATATAGTCAAGTGTAAATTTGAAGTGAAAATATAAAATGTGACGATGTTATTGCATAGAACTTAAGAACGAATGAGAGATTTTTGAAATTTATAATTTAAAATAAGTCTTAAATATTTTTATAACTACAAATCATGTTAGGATAAAAAGTTAAAGTTTCAATTCAAATTATTTTTTAAATATAGAAACAGGTATTCTTTTTTAACATACTATAAAAGAAAAATGGTACATAAATGGAAGGATTGGCGAAATTTTCACCCTTCTTAGCCATGGCGAAATTTACAAGTTCCATAGTTACACATAATACGACATATCATTCCTTTATTTCACGGTTCAAAGTCCAATAGATGCTTCTTTTACAGGGAAGGGAAAAAGGTTCAAAGATTTAAATGCCAGCACTACTATCCATAAGCTCTGAGACGGGGAAATTAAAGAGTGAGACAGATGAAGAAGAGAATGGTCTGAAAAGAAGCAAATAAATAAGGCATTGAGTTTCCCCAACAACAATGTGCATAGTTTATAGTGTTACCCTGCCTTCAACGTTCAAAAACCCCTCTTCTCCTACGCATAGATACTTGCACTTCAAATAATACAGGGCCACCACTATTAATTCAAAAATTCAATTTCAAATCTTTAAATTCTGTCCTACTTCCACTGCAATTCTACTGCCTGCATTCACAGCCTAATTGGCCATAAGTAACATACTACTACATAACAGTTAACTTTCAAAAACTAAACCTTTTTTTTTGTTGATTCTTTTTCGTTTCAGGTAGGTGTTTCTTTATAGTATTAACTATTAACAAAAGGAGTACAAAGAATAAGTGGCATATGAGGAGAAGCATTTGGCAATTCGCTGAGATTCTTAAGTAAAAACCATCCCAGGTAAGTTTGCCATGTTTCCATTTCCATTTTCTTGATTAATTTGTCATTTCCTGATGAATTTAGTGTCAATAGCCAAAAGTCGAATTTTTTCTTTCTTCTTACGAAGTCTTGTATTTTCTTAATCGCAGAGAATCGTAATTGTGATAATAATCAAAGAAAACTAAAGAGAAACACGGTTATGAACTAGTAATAGAGCAAAGTTTCTCTTATGTTGTCTTCATAATAGAGGAAGATAGTGAAGATATGCACATCTTTTAATGATATTGACACATGCATTGGGGAAAAAATGAACTGGAAATTTTGCTTTTGCTCTCTGTTCTAGAAGCATGCTTCACCAGTATCTATGGGTGGAATGATGTGTCTTCATATTTAGTTCTTTATCATTAATAAACAGAGAACTCCACCTTTTTGTTTTTTTACAGAGATCAAGACTAAAATTGTTGCAATCTTTGTTCATAAACTCTTTTATTAAGAAGCTAAAATGCCAAGATCAAGGTGAGTTCTTGAAACCATTTGAATCTCCCTCACTGAGTAATCAGTATTTTTCCAACTCTTTTTCTTTTTGACAGCAAGTTTTTTGTTTCATGTTAAATAGGGGATCAGATATAGCTCAAAGGCAATCTCCTAGAGGTCCTTTACAACTCAGAACATCAAGCTCTGATTCTGATCAGAGAACTCCTAAAATGGGAAATCATCGATCGCCAAGAGGCGCTCAATCTTATCCACTAAATCAAAGGAAACTTGGTACAAGAATTGCAGATTTGGACTCCCAACTTGGGAAAGCACAAGAAGAGCTCAAAAATCTCAAGGAACAGTTGACTTCAGTTGAAGCAGCAAAGCAAGCAACTCAAGAACAGCTTGAGAAAAAAACCAAGAAACCTACTGTCCCACAACCTGAGGAAATCCAAGAACCAAGAGAAACTGATGTTTTTGAAGTTCCACTTGAGAATGTGAAAGTGGAACCACAAAATGTTGAGATTTGCAACCCCACTAATGAAGATGCGCTAAAGATCACAGCTTTATCATATGAGGAGATGGATTTGAAGAATGAAGAAATAAGCTTGTTGAGAGACAAGTTGGAGGAGAAAGAAAAAGAGCTTCAAGTTTTTTGTCAAGAAAATGAGGACCTGAAGAAGGAAGTGAATGAAAAGACACTGGAAATTTCATCCAATAAAGCCAAAGCAGAGGAAATGAATCTCAAGTTAAACCAAGTAATTCAAGAACTTGAAACAAGTAAGAGTAATGCTTTTGAGATACATGAGAAGCTTGAAGCAAGCGAAAAGGCGAAGGAGGAATTAGAGAGTGAGATGAAGAAACTGAGAGTACAAACAGAACAATGGAGGAAAGCTGCAGATGCTGCAGCAGCTGTGCTGGCTGGAGAAGTGGAGATGAATGAGAGAAGGCTTTCTGAGAGGTGTCGATCAATGGATTATAAGAGCTACGGTAATGTATTTGAACCAGAAGTTGGAGGATATGGTAGTTACATGGGTTACCCAGGGCTAAATGATGACTCTGATGATGGTTTTGGACAAGTGAGGAGGAAAGGTTCTGGTATTAAGATGTTTGGCAATTTGTGGAGGAAGAAGAGCCAGAAATAAGCTATTTTTAACACTCAGAAAACTTCTTTGTCAAATGTCTTTGTTAGAAAAATGGTTGCTTACCATTTTTGAATCTTTCTTCATGACATCCAACCAACACACATGTTGTATCTAAATTTCTAGGATAGTTTTCTTGTTTCTTTCTAGCCTAGGAGGTTTGAAACCATAATATGATATTTCTATGAATCTTCAGCCTAACTCAACCACAAAAGCTAGCTCAAGATTTGAGTTACTAAGACCATAAAAAGAAACAACACCCACCTCTTTCACCAATATGGGACATTTAACATCTACAATCATATTAGTGGTCAGAAATATCTTCTTGGATCTATTATCTATGTTTTCACTATAGAGCATACAGAAGTTATATGGCAGAGAACCTTTTCATCTAAGAGCAAAAAACATATTGGAGTTTAGATGAAATAAAGGTGTTACTTTTTCAGAATAAATTAGCAGCTAGAGTCATAGAAACTGACCATCTAGGTATCATTATTTTTTTGGATAATCGTGTTGTCCGGGTCAGTTTGCGCGCACCTCGACTAGTTCTATAGGGTACTTGCAACCTTTCACGAGCAACAGGTACATGTAACTCTATCCATCAAAGCTTGGACAGATAGGAGAAATAACCTAATATTTTTCTCCCCTCTGGAATTTGAACCTGAGACCTCATGATTCTCAACCCGCTTTAATAATAGAACAAAAAGAACATAACCGATATTCTTTCATCTAATCATTTTGAATGAGCTAACGCATGAGAATAGGTGATCCTATGGAATTGAAGACTGTCCAATGGTGTCTATCCCCTCACAAAACAGTCAAGGAAATAGTTGAAACAGAATATGGTATGGCATATGGGAGTTCCACACCTTTAACCTGAGGTGGAAATACATCACATACTACAGAACAAGATAACCATCCTCCAGGAAGTACTTCCATTTCTTCTCATTAAATCAAAGCCTTGAGGTTCCAATCCTCTCCATTGAAATGAACAAGCAGAAGTATTTCTTTTCAGCCATAGCAGAGCTTCGTGGATTTTTGATCTTGTTTCGTAGCACTCATACATGAGTATATCACCAATCTTCACCTAGCAACAGTAACTGCACTGCAAGGGTCATAACAGAATCTACTATAATAGAAAGCTCTAATAGACCATCAGACAGAAGCTATTCTAGCACCATCTTTTTTCCTCTAGCTGTACCATTTGCACTACTGTGCTGTAATTTTAATCAGCTAAAAATTTTCATGAGTTGAAGCGAAATTTTGCACTTAAGTTAATAGCAAACAGCAACCTATGTCAACAACTACACGAATGAATAACTTTGTAATGCATATAGCACTGCACAAATGATAAATCAAATTGAGTAAAATACAGAAGAAAAGGTAAAATCAACATTGTTAGTCAAACTAAAAGCAATTAACCCAAAATAACTGGAAAAGCAGTTTAAATTATTTGGGGGTAAAAAAGAGCGTGTTAGAACTTTTTTCAACATTTTACAAAAGAATTTTATACCTCATTCTCTCGTGTTCCCAATACAGTATATTGGATCCACCTGTATTGTTTCTTTTTCCGACCTTATTTTAACACAGGGGATGTCACACATCGTATTGGGGCGGAATGGATGAAATGGAAGCTCGCTTCCGGTGTCTTGTGTGATAAAAATGTTTTCATACATGGACCGGCCTTTCCATCCATTCAAAAGAAGGAACAAGAGGAAATTTAGAAGGAACTCATATGTAATATATCACAAAGGTTTATAAATGTTACAAGATGATCCTACCATTACTACATGGCCTCCTTTATATAGGACTAGGAGGTTATTACAAGACAAACTTAAAATAAACCTATCTTACATGGCAAACCTATCTACAACTGGGTCCCTTTTTATATGTGAAGGACCTTATGCAAAGCAATTGAAAAAGCTTCTGAAAACATGTGAAAGAGGTGAAATATACATGGTATAGCATGTGAAAGCATGTGGGAGCATATGAAAACATCTGAAAGTAGGATGCTGCATGTGACGAAGCATGTGGAAGCATGTGGAATCATGTGAAAGTGGTGTCCTGATAGTATGGAAAGATGTGAAAATTTGTCTTGGCATGGGTAAATGATTTTTTAGGGGTTTTTGATAGGTAATGCGGGATTATGGTGGGATTAGCAGGGATTTAGATAATTATCTTCACTGACCTATCTAATATGAATACCTTTGCTTTGTAGGAATCATTGAAGCATTTTATCCAATATCTTCGAGGCTTGAACCATAATAGAAATATTTCAAGAGCAAGTTCAATTTTGTCAAAATCCTTGAAAAAGTTGTACTTGAATTCCATGAAAATATAATAGTGATGGCATAGGTACCAGAAAAACCATAATAGTTCTCGTGGAAAATCCTTGGCTTGTGCTATAAATATGTGACATAATGGATATTCTGGATTGACCCCATAAGGCTTGGGAATGGATCCTCCATGTTGCGGGAAAACCTGGAGCTCATAATAAGTCCTTCATTCTAGTATAATTGATGGATCAAAAGGATCCATGAGATTGAACAACTCTGGTGGATGATCCGTTGGCTTCAATAAACTCGTTCCTGATATATTTGAAAACATGAAGATGTGGCTGATTAGCTTTTGTTTTGACTTCATCTTTGCTGGGGAAAATCTCTTTGAGAATTCTTCCGATCGAGACAAAATCTGCGAGAATATTATTCTTTCCTTTCAGGTGCTTGACTTGAAACTTGTATGGAGAGAACCATTGGGCCCATCTGAGAATCTGGGGATTGGGAATAATTTTTGCATTTATCTGGATCATCTTTGGGAAGGCCTTCATATCCATTTCTATCAGAAATTCTGCATGAATCAGGAAAAAATTGAACTTTTTGATTCCATTCTTTACTACAATAATTTCCTTGAAAGTAGAGTGATAGTGTTGCTCGGCATCTTTGAACTTTCCGCTAGCATATCCGCATATCTTCCTCTGGGCATCTTTTTCTTCAAATAGAACATCACTCCATTATTCATTGCTGGCATCAGTTTGCAGTATCTTCTTACCGTCTGAAGGGATGTAGAGAGACTTGATATCTTTAGATATCTCTTTTATTTCCCTGACTGCTTCATCTTGTTCCTTTCCCCGTGACGGAGCATTTTTCTGGAGCATCTTTGTGAGCGGAGAAATGTAGGTAGAGATATTTGGGATGAAATCTCTTACATAATTTACTACATCCAAGAATTGTTGGATCTGCTTTGTTGTGAGTTCGGTATCAGGGAATTTGAGTAGTTCCTGACATATATGTGGTCCTGAACTGTATGCACCTGGGACAAATGCATTCCGAGAAAATCAATCTCCTTTTGAGCAAGAAACATCTTTTTTGCTGAAAGCATGATCCCGTATTGTGTTACCAATGGCTTAAATTGATGAAGCAAGTCGACATGTTCCTCTAATGTATCACTAAATAACAGGATGTCATCAATGTAAACTAAAGAGATATGGAAGATGGGCTGGAATATTTTTATCATGGCTTTTTGGAACAAGGAGGGTGCAGTTTTTAATCCGAAGCGCATGACTTTCCATTGGAAGTGATGATTGGGAATGCAAAATCCCGTTTTGGCTCTTTTTTCGGGGTGGATTCCCAATTGCCAAGATCCAAATTTAAGATCAAACTTGGAAAAATATTTGGCCTTGGCTAAGTGGGAGAAAAAAGTGAGTTTATTTGGGATAGGGAATTGATCATCTTGGAGGAAGTGGTTAAGTGGCTGGTAGTTAATAACTAACCTGAGTTTTCCTCTTGTTTGCTCAGCTCTTTTGTTGACATAAAATGCTTCGCATGCCCATTGTGAATCTGATGGCTCTATTAGATCAAATTCCAAAAGTTCTTCGTATTCTTTCTTTGCAAGCTGAAGATAATCTGGATTCATGCCTGAATGACTGGCTTTTGTTGGATTGATGTTTTCATTCTTCTTGAAAGGGTGCTCGATAAAAAACTCTTCGTTCTTCCATAACGGGTTTTTCCCTTTCTTCATAAAATCCTTGTGAGATTCAGCACATGAATGCTCAATGAGATTTTGTCCAATCTCCTTGATTTATTCGTTGCTGGTGATTTGGAATAGCCTTGGAATTTCATAATAAGGTTTGAACTGCTTCTTAAAGGTTATCCAGTTAGCCCTGATCTGGAGTTGATCTTTTAGTTGTCTGAAAATGTGAATCCAACAATAAGATCTTTTCCTCTTACATCAGAGTCGATCAACTTGGTTATGTACTTCAATCCTGGGAATAACTCAATTGTGACCGGGTGCTTCGTGATAACGGTAGTAGTCAGGATTCCATTTGATGCAGTGTTGAAATCCTTAAAGAGAGGCACCTATTGATCTTCAGGGAAAACAACAGGGTTCATTAGTGAACAAGCAGCTCCAGTGTTAATGAAAGCAATGACTCGAGTTGGATTATCCCATTTGGATGAATAAACCTTGAGTTCCACTTGAGGGATGACTACAAGAGCGTTGATCTCCTCTCGGGCTTTGGCCACCGATTCTGAAATTTGGTAGTGGTCATCACCATGATTTTCGTATATATCAAGAGAGAATAAGGTTTCTTCAGTGGGTTCATCGTCCATAGAGAATATAGACTCGAGGTCCTCTTCCTTTCCGAGATGTATGCCAGTGTAATCTTCAATCTCTTCGAGGAGTTTGACAGAATTCCTCGATTGGGGATAATTTCTTGCAAAATGTCCGATTTTGTGGCAAATAAAGCATCTTTTCTTTTTATGAAAATTCCCTATCCTCCTTCGTCTGAAATGTTTTGTGCGCCTCCTGGACCTTGATTTCCCATCTAGAATTTTTGGCCATCTGAACCTCCTAAATCCTCCCCGTCGCCTGGACGTGTGGCCGGAACATCCTGATCCGGTGATCAGATCAGATTTGCGACATGCTTTGTCAAGCGCTGGATTGTGTTGATTAATTTGTTTAAGGGCAGAGCGCTTCGTACAAATGCCATCCAATGCGACAAAAATATCTTGCCTGATGTAGCCGACTTGTGGGATTGTTATGGACTGAAACTTTTCTTCAATGATAGTCATGGTTCGGCTTGCCAACAACTTTGGAAGGGAAGAGACAAAGGCTTGCTTCAGGTTGATGTCTCCACCGATCTCGAAATAAATCTATCATTTTTTGAAAATACTTGTCAATGTCATTTCTGTCGAGTGACACACACTTCATCTCAAAGAGTTGTCTTCGCATCTTTTCTTGTCTTTGGCCAGTATCTCCACAGAAAACTTCATGTAGGATTCTGATGTTGAAGGAAAAGTCCTGGGAAATAAGAAAAGTATTTTTGTCTTGAATCCCAAGTGAGTTCCACCAATCTTTGAGGATTCCTGAGAACCGTGAAGTAAGTTCTGACAGGATGATATACTTTTCTCGTTCCACTAAATTTTTGGTCACCATCCAAGTATAGAAGTCTTGGATCCCTTGAGGCCATTTTAAAACCTTGACGTCATCTAAGGTGAAAGTTTGGAAGCCAGTCCCAACTGGTTTTGACGCCATGGGCTCATATCTTCTTTCTGGGATTTGTTCATCTGTCATGCCTTCTTAATCCTCATCTATTTCAGATATTTCTAGGTCTTTTGGCTGGTTTATAAATATTGGGGGATCATCTTCTTCGGAAGAGTTTGTTGTGGATTCATTGCTTGATTGAGAGCTATCTTCCATTGTATCATCGTCAGATGAATTAAGAGATTCCGACCATGTGGTATCTTCTTTTGACATGTCTCTTGGTTGGGAGACATATAGGTCTGGAGCCTTCTGATCAGAAATCATCAGATTTTCGGGGTTGGACCCTTTTGAACTTTCTCCCTGATCTCGCCTTTTCTTGGTTTGTTTCTGGGCTGCAAGAGCATCTTTCCTTTCCCAAAACATTTTTGCAATATCAAATCATGTTCTTCTTTTACAGGTTGGGTGAAAGAAACATGATTTTGTGAAGTAGTAGGAAAAGTAGAAAAAGGTGTAGTCCAATTTAGGTGGGAAATATGTTTGTGGCGACATAGGGAAAAAGGTAGGTTTTGAAGGGAAAACTGGGGTCTTTTGTGACTCAAAGTGGTCATTTCTCAAAAGTTGAATTTGTTCCCTGATGGAAATTGTCTCCTTTTGTTGTTGTTGGAAGAACTGGAAAAGTGAAGTTCCTGGCGGACAAATCTCATATTATAGATTTGCCAACCTTAGTTCTAGGGCTTTGATTAGTCCTGCATGCTGAGACGATGTCTGCTCCGCCTTTTTCTCAATTGTTTCTACTTTGCTCATCATTTTGTTTTGTGTATGGGCCACGTTCTTTATGGTGTTGCCAATGTTGTTCAGTACTTTGTTTTGGCACTATATTTTTCTTGGGGATTTTTGGAGTATAGCATATACCCTTTTTTTCAAAAGGTTGAAGTGAAGGAAAATCTTGGGTATGACTGGAACTTGAAGGACTCAGCATGAATTTCTATGGTTGTGTGGGCTTTGGGGTTGTTTGAGTTGGGAAAGTCTTAGGTTCAGGTGGCTTTTTGGATTATGAGGTATGAGCTAAGCGTGGTTTGGGTTTGGGTTTGGGTGTGGTTTCACAATTTTCCCAACTTGGAGTGAATTTTTCTGGTAATTTTGGTCATTCTTGGGTTTTGTAACTGACAAGAAATTCATATTTACCTGGGCGACTTAATGAGCCAATTGAAGGATCTTTATTTTTATATTTGGCTCGAAATTGTTTTTCGGTGGTTTTTCCCTTTTCCTTGGATTTTGATTTGGTCTCATTGAGGATAAATTTTTCCCAATGATGCAGGTGGTGTTCATCATATTCTCCGATTGGATCTTCCAAACAGTCTTGGCAGTCGCAACCAAGATCCCAAGGGCAGTGTCCCTTAAAAGGGCATTTGAACCACCAAACTCTTCTGCCCTCTTTGTCGAAATGGTTACACCAGTCATGTTCTTCCATAATAGTTTGTATATTCCAAAAGGGTTCACTTTCAGGGTTAGGGTCTGTGTCTTTAGGTCGGAGCATTTGGCAAGAAAAGATGGTTTTATTGAATTTTTTGAGATGGGAATGGTCAAAGCTTATGGAAACTGTATTATCATTTCTTTTGGTAAAAGTTGGCTCACCAGATTGCAGAAATTCCTCTGGTTCCCTCAACTTTTCATAATTTGTGATCCAGGAATCAGGAAGGATTTTGACGAGTTCATCTCTGGGAATTTGTCTGGGTATTCGGGTGCACATGGTGTTTCCTTTGGTAGCATCAATATTCAAGAGTAAAGCATTTTCTCCTCCGGGAAGGCAGAGATCCATGGCATGATTTTGGACCCGCCACGCCATTTAGTGATGAAGAGTGGCTTGGATAGCATCTTTGGCTTGTGGGGCTCCCTGAATTTGAACTTGGATTTTTAGTGCTTCGGTTAGGTATGGATCATGAAAGGACATGTTGACATTGGGAAAGATAGTTATGAAAACAGTCCCAGCATTCAAGGTAACTTCTGCAGTACCCAAATTGGTATGTTGGTACTCATAGTATCTTGTATCTAGAAGAGAAAGTCGAGCAACAACAGGTTGACCTTTTCTTCCGTGATATGTTAAAGCGATTCGGATAGCACCAACAGGGATATGGGTAAAACCATGATTTATCTATTGTCTGGGAAAATCATCTGCGATTTGAAGGTGATAAATTGTTCCTCTCGAGTGGCAAGAATAGGATGCTAGTCAAGTTTTGAGGCAACAACATATTCTTTGACTCCTTTTGGTCTGTTTTGAACTAAGGAACGTATTTGGGACCATGGTACAAATGATTTTTTGGCAAAGGCTGAATAAGGGTTTATAAGGGGTAGTTCAGTGGAGGTTACTTTCTGTTCGTCGGGTAGGATATCTACTTCATAGAGGTAATCATATTTTTTGGACAATGTTTTATATAGAGTACGGGACATATTCATCTTTGCAAGGAAGAGGAGGATGGAAATGACTCAGACATATTTAGTAAATTGTTCCTCCCTCCGAAAGACTTAGTGGTCAGACCGACTTTGTTGTTTGAGACAGGGTGTTGGCTAGTTAAGAACTCCCATGTCCAGAAGATGAAGGTGATTGAGATGAGGATGTTGAGATGGTTGTGCAGGAATACCAAGTTAGACAGAATTAGAAATGAAGTTATCCGGGACAAAGTGGGTGTAACCTCTGTAGAGGACAAGATGCGGGAGGCGAGGCTAAGATGGTTCGGGCATGTGAAGAGGAGAGGCACAAATGCTCCAGTGAGGAGGTGTGAGAGATTGGCCTTGGAGGGCCAAGGAAGAGGTAGGGGCAAGCCGAAAAAGTATTGGGGAGAGATGATTAGGCAAGATATGGCGTTGCTCCGACTTACTGAGGACATGACCAGGAATAGGAAGGTGTGGAGGTTGAGAATTAGGGTAGAGAGTTTGGTAGTCGAGTTTTGTCTTTGTTTGTTACAGTAGCTTTAGTACACCACTTAGTGTCTTTCGTGTATTTTCGTCTTTCTAGACTTCGGTAATTACTTGTTGTTGCCTTCGCTTTGATTTCTAATTGTACTACCCAGTGTTAGTTTTGTGTTTTCGCTTGGTTTCCTGATTGGCTTGCTTGTCATTGCCCATTCCCTTTTATCTTTTTTGAGCCGAGGGTCTACCAGAAACAGTCTCTACCTTTTTAAAGGTAGGGGGTAAGGTCTACGTACACATTACCCTCCCCATACCTCACTTGTGATAATACACTCGATTTGTTGTTGTTGTTGTTGTATTTTAATGCAGGGAAAAAAGAAAGAAGCGCATCCAAAAGAGAAAGCCATTTCCAATCCCATTAACTCAAGGACAGATCCTGCTTCATCTAATTGATGTTCATAAAATCATGTATATGAGATTCATATGCAATTTACATATGTCATTCTACTCTGAAAGTGAAGTTAGTTGACAAAGGAAGCACCGCCCAGTTGCGCTTTAGCCAAGAGTAGACTTCGGTCCAACAAAGCCGGTAAAAATATCACTATAAGCGAATAACTGAGACAATACTTTACTTCAGAAGCACAAATAGTAGTTACCAAATAAGTTATAGATACAATTTCGCCAAATCTTATGTTGTCCCACATTGAATTTGCAGCAGCACCTGGATCATTACAGACACTGTCTGAACACATGTATAAACCATGTGATTGGATGAGAAAGGGGATTAATGCACTAAGGATCCACGGCAACATAACTGGAACGGTATCTGGATACTAAAGTTCCACATTCACAGCTCCACAAACAAATTCATTGAGAAAGTGATCTCATCCGATTCAGTTCCAAGGAAAACCACAATCCCCACAACAGACTCACTTTCTTAAATCTAACTACTATGTAGCCACCTTTTCGGGAAAATAAAGCCACAGGCATTGTTATGAAATCACTCAAGTTTTAAGATATTAAATATGCTTCCCCTTGAAGAAGCATCTCTTTTCTAATATTCAATGAAATTACCTTACTTATTTGGAAAAAGAAGAACAGCTCTTTTCTAGTACTACTTGGTGAAACAATATTTGTTGCTTTTATTTGAAGCCAATAAAGGCTGTATTTGCTGGGATCAAATAATATCAGATTGTGGTGAGATTGGGAATAGGCAGGGGAAAGGTGGAGGGGTAAGTGTAGAAGCGCAAGGAGACGGAAGAAAGAAGATGGACAAATTATGGCATAAACTTCTTGGTCGTTGACTGATCCGGGTTCTTAGAACAAATTATGGATTTATCCAGTAAAATGGGACGACAAAGAACAAGGTAATTAATAGTGAATTTTTTGTCACTATTAAATCACCTAGCAATCCTCACCTTTCATGGTCACTACCTAAATGCACAACTGAAATAGATACAACTCCTGATTCAAGTCCACGCGTTAACTCTGAGTTTTGCAAAATCTGGATCAAGAATGAGAATGGAGTTTTAATTACTAGTTTGTGCGATCAGAAATCATTCTAGCCCCTCGGAGAGTTTCTGCGCCACTCCAAAATTCAAATAGACTAGTTTCAGAGCTTGTTTTCACGGTTTTTGGTTCAATGACAAAAGAAAGTCAAGTGGCATTCTTGTAGTCACTGATATCATTCACATATACCGCAAAGTGGATTTTACCTCATTCCAAGTAACTATTTTTTTTGAGAAGGTAACATGTCATTCGAAGTAACTCTAGAAATAAAAAATAACAATCAAACTCTTTAAGAGCTCTACATGGTTTGTTTTAACACATATAACTACTAGAAAACCATTAAGGAAGATTTGGAACACAATCCCTGCATGTATGCTGGAATATATGGAAGGAAAGAAATGTGAGATGCTTTGAAGGGAAGAAAGTTAGTGTACAGCAACTTAAATATAACAGCTTATGGCTTTTGGCTTTTTGGTGTAATCTTCAGGATGTAAAGGATGAAAATAGCATGTTAGATTTCATAGACTCTTTGCAAGATTAGGACCTTTTTTGTGTACAGATATCCTTCTTTTTGGTTTTTGTGCAGAAGGATTACTGTCTCCTGTACAGTCGTGGTGCTAAGCTGTTGCATTTTCAATACATAATCTACTTACCTTCTCAAAAAAAAAAAAAAAAACTACTAGGAAATGACAGGACGCTTATTCTAAATCACCTAGTACATAACTGTGCAAGCTTAGCAACTTCAGGAAAGCATGAGCACAGGAATGGCTCTTGACTGGAACTTCTGTTCTTGTATCTGGAATTAATTAAGAATTTATCGAGTCATCAAATACAAGACACAGTAGCTACTATCCACACAACAGAATTTAACAGATTGAAATTAACGAATACCTCCTTCATTTCCTTTCTAATGGACAAACTAGAAATCTACTAATCACATTTGCATTAAGATGCTAAAAGATGAGGTTGATCTCGTTCAGGGTAACTGAGAAGGGAACACAGATCAAACTATTATGATTTATTTTAATACCTAAGTGTTTTACCTAATGGGCTAAAACTACCATTGATCCAAAAAAAAGGACTTTTTGCTGCCTCAAAACCAAGTAATAATTCTTTCTAATTTGGGATATCCCAAAATGTTTAGCGTTATTTCACTGATAATATACCCTTCCAACGAACACCTTATAATAAAGACTTACAACTTTTAAGAATCCAAATTCATTTAACAAATTTTAAACTTAGATGTCTCCATTACCACTGGTATAATACATAAGTGAAATTAATGTCTTCAACCCCTTGTTCAGTCAAACACAGTCATATGAAACGGGATGGAAGAAGTAAAAGTTACTGGATGCCGCTTCATCAACTAAATAGTAGTAAAAGACAGGAACACCCATTAGAAAACAAAATAGTAGGAGTAAGATATAACGAGCACTAAAGCTCTTGCCTGACATTTCTATTCTCTTACGTGTGGCTATATCTCTGAACCTAGGAAGCCATACAGTATGGTTTGCAAGTTATTTCTCGTATCAGCAAATCTCTGTTTCTTGTTCAACTTCATTAATTTTTAGCAATTGGAGGAGTGACATGAGTCCTTTCCTTCTCTTTCTTATACTTCTTCCCTCAACTCAAGCTTCAAAACCTCCTCCTGTCTTCTGCTTATAAATGTCATTAATTTTAGAGGGTATAATCCAAGACAGATAGTAAAATTCAGATTGTTGGATATAGTTAACCTTATTACGCCCTGAATTCGACATAGCAACACGATCCAAATACAAAGAGCTGCTGACTTATTCATAAAATCCTATCTAAGCACAGTTTCTTACCATCTAATCAGACGAAATCAAACTATTAACGTAAAGGTTGCTTAACGAAAATGACACAAAAAGTAACTATTCTGATTGACTACGGAAGTTGGAAACTAAGGGAACACAAACCACATCACATTGATATCATTCAAATCATTAGCTATACATTCAATTCCTAAAATCTAAAATCAAATAAGTGCAAAGTTCATAGAGCAATCTAAAGCATCATACCAACTATAACACTGGATTGGAACTTTCTTTTCCCTCTTCAATAACGGACTCTTGTTGATCTGGATGAGCCATATCATATGTTGCATGGACACCAACAAGTACGTAGTAAATGAGCATTACAGCACTGCATAGGATGAACCGATAAAATGCCGCCTTACCCAGAGAACCTATCAAAAATATATTCATCCCAATTGACAATGACGGCAGCAATGGCACGAGAGGTACACCCCAAACTTTAGGAAATCTTTGTTTTGGAAGCAGTGCCATTCCTAAAGTGCCCAACAACCAAAAAGAGCCAGTCACAGTATACCCAACCCAACTTTTTTCATCCATACTCCAGAGAACTGTTGCCCCAATCGATGAACCAATTACAATGGACAAGCACAGAAGAAATTTAGCCAAATCATACTTCGGAGTAACATCCGTAACGTAGTACCGCCTAACGAGCAATGCAACAGCCATAAGCATGAAAATAGAAAGCGTACTAAATGAGAACACGCTTGACAAGACATCCAAGCTCGTAAACAAAGCAAGAATGCAACTAGTTATCGTTGTCAAGAGAGTAGCATAAATTGGTGTGCCAGTTTTTGGGTGAACCAGAGCAAACCACGGGGGAATCATATGTGCTCTGGCAATCTGAGTTGTGTATCGAGATTGTCCCATCGACCCAACAAGCATACTTGTAGTCATTCCCTTAAGTGCACAAATCCCCACCAAATACTTTGCCCAATTCATACCTATGCCCTCAAATGCAACTGAATAAGCTGCATTAACATCCACTTCAGTGTATTTAACCATCATAGTCAAACCCAACGCCATCAAACAATAAACCACAGTGATCACAGACATTGAACTAACCAACCCCAGTGGTATATCCCTCGACGGCCTCTTAGTCTCCTCAGCCATATTTGCAACCATATCAAAACCCGTATATGACCAGTACACAACTGCTGCAGCTCTAAATACCCCACCAGCTCCAAAAGGGAAAAAAGGCACTAAATTTGAACTCTTACCATGAACAAACCCAACAATTACAATAAACAAGATTACACCAGCACTAACTATAGAACTGACTGAATTCAATATCGACGTCCTCCTTGTCCCGGTCATAGCAATCCCATTTGCAACAGCAAGAATCACAACAGCTAAAGGGTCCAACAAATTAAACCCTTCAGCAAAAGAATCAATCTTGATTCTTAAAAAATCAGCATCACTCTTAATAATACTAGCAAAATAAGATGTCCAAGATCTTCCTAATCCAGCAGCCCCCACAATAGCCTCTAATAAAATATTCCCAGCAGCTATATATGCAACAAAATCACCCAACTCAACTCTCAAGAATGAAAAAGAACCACCAGCTATTGGAATATCAACAGCAAATTCAGTGTAACAGAAAACCGAAAGCAAAGCAGAAAGGCCAGAAATAGCATATGAAAGGATAATAGCAGGTCCAGCATTAAGTCTAGTTTCTTGACCAGTAATGCTGAAAATACCTGAACCAACTACTGAACCAAAACCAAGCCACAGTAGGTCCCACCAAGTGAGGCATTGTTTCATTTCATTTTCTGACTGTTTTTTTAACTCAACTAATTCTGTTGTCTCTGTTGAACGACAAAAAAGGCGGTTCTTGAGGCGAGTTGGGGTTTGAGAGAGGGCAGTTTTGTAAGTTGAGAAATTTTGGAAAGAGGGTTCTGGGAAAAAATCTTGCTTGCTGAAACGCCAGTATCTTTTTTGGGGTTGTTGGGTTTTTGGTAAATAATCCATTGTTGTTATTGTTGAGTTTGATTGGGTGAGAATGGCTTTGTTGGGGGGATTTAGAATTAGCGGAGTTGTGAGATCTTGAGGATATTCGGAAATTGGCATGTTTTATGAATCAGAATATCAGATTATGGTTGAAAATGGAGAAAATAGAAAAGAGGAAATTTTGTGGAATCCCAAGATGTCAGGCGCAATCCAATCATTTGCTGATTTCAGTGGTGTCCTTGTATATTCATTGTGTAGGAGTCCGAAACCATAAGTGTGGTTCTTTTTAGACTCAAAGCAACATAAATAGGTAAAAAAAAAATTGGGTACTATTTTATATATAGCGTGATTATTTATCGCGTTATATTTTAACAGATAAACGTGTCGTTAAGGTATAGCGCAGTGAATATCCCTGCTATATGTAAAATGTTCCGTTCCACCAATAATTTTTCTACACTTAACTGACCACTAATAATTCATATGGATATAGTGCATATGATGTTTGCGCTAAATATATAGCCCATATTATGCATGCGTTATACATCAATTATTGTAACCCCCGGACTGATTTTTTTTTTAATTTATTTAAGGAGTTCCAGAATTAGGTAAAAGTTCATTCTGGATCTTTCAAGTCTTCCAAAATATTTTTTCGTTAAGTTATTTTGCATATTGTCATAATGTCCGAAGAGCGAAAAAGTAGAGTTTCATTATACTGGGAGGGTGAGATTGTGATGGAGAATAACTCAATACACTATAGTTGTTCTCCACAGTGTCATGTTAAGTTGCCACTTACAATGGAGTACGATAGATTGACATCATTGTTATGTAAAAACTGAGTGTGAGCAAACGTTCAGTGAATATTAAAGTAACCAGAAGATATTCGTATTATGTTACTCCACATGGGGTTGCTTGTCATGTTGAGTTCAACATCGAAGACGATAACTCTGACAGATTTTTTGAGAATTCCAGAAGAACACCGGGAGCTTCTTGTGATAAAAATGTTGGAAATGTACGTCAAGACTGAAGATGTTCCCAATAATGAGGTTATGCAAAATAGGGATATCCCTCAATCATCGGGTGATTTTTTTGGAGCAGTTTTATCCGAATAGGTTCCGGGTGAAAGAGTTCGGCCAGATCTAAACTTATCTCCACGGGCGAATACGGAGCGAGGACATAATTTCTCCCTAAGTTTACATAATCCACAAGCGAGGAGTGGTAAACTTCAATTTTTCTTTGTGTTACGATGTTTATTTTTATGTATTGAATGTGTATTAACAATTATATATTCCACAGGGGGTACCGACCAGATATGAATTTTACAATTTATGAACCAACGGACAGTTGGAATATGGCTAGTTTTGGTGTGTTGGATCATGGTGGTCCATCCGGGAGTCATCATCAACAGGATAATGTGCATCATGGGATATCAACACATTATGATTTGTAAGTGAAGTGATAAAGTTTATAGGTAATGTTTGGATGAATTTGAGAAACTCATTATTTTATTGGTTATGCAGTGAAAACGAGCAACTTGAAGGTCATGTCCTTACTCAATTGCCCGAAGACGACATATTTAACTGGGATCTAGAAGATGCGCAGAATTAGAAAGATGATAGTGATTATGACAACAATGCTGACGAGTCTAAAGATGACACACCCTTCCCTGATGAGGGTGATGGTGATGAGGACGAGAATGATGAACCTGATTTGACGAGGGAGCATGCTCGACCTCCCGTTAGACCAAGAGTGTACGAGTCCCATGTGCCGTTTCATTCAAGGGATGTTCTTACCTTGATTAATTGCCACGTATGCCGGATGTCGTGCCCTCAAAAGGCATCTTGCTAAAATTCGGACAGCAATGTGGGATGAATCTAGAGCAACGGTGCTGTCAAAGGGCATGCTTTTTGTTGATAAAGCATGCCTAAGCAAGGCAGTGTGAATGTACAGCATAAAAGAGTGTTGTGAGATCGTAGTTCATGAATCATCTCCAGAAGTATACAAGGTTATTTATCGTAGATGGTGTCAAGGTTGTAATTCGATGCTGTGTCTGAGAAAGTTGAAAACAAATATGTGGATTGTGGGGAAATACATTGGCATCCACAATTGTAAAATGGACACATTCAGTGGAAATCATTTGAACTTGAACGTTGACTTGATTTCTCTTGTCTTGATTCAACACATTGAAGCGTCCATAAGGTACAAGATCAATGAGTGTATAACATCTGTCCACCGGGTATATGGATGTACCATTACCAAAAGAAAGGCATTTCTCGGGCGTAAACATGCGTTTGAAATTGTTTATGGTAACCGGGATAAGTCATTTGTCGCTCTATCCAGGTACATGTTTGTATTGCAACACTTTAACCCCGGGACTGTTATTGAATGGAAGCTTGAGCAGAGTTTGGGAATACCAGAATACACATTCAGATATTTGTTCTAGGCATTTAAATCAGCCATTGATGGTTTTGTGCATTGTCGGCCGGTTATATCCATAGACGGCACTCATGTTTATGGAAAGTATGATATTAAGTTGTTGATCATCGTTGTTATAGATGCCAATGGAAGTATATTTCCCCTAGCATTCGCTATTTATGCCAATGAAAGCCAAAAGACGTGGATATTGTTTTTGAACCACTTGAAGGAGCACGTGGTTAAACAGCGTTCAGGTATTTGTCTAATATCTGATCGGCATGACTGTATTTTAAGTTCTGTACAGAATTTGCGTGCATGGTAGGAACCGTATGCCTACCACCGTTACTGCGTTAGGCACTTGAAGGCCAACTTCCAGAGGGCTTATTCGAACAAGGACTTGCATGATTTAATATGGATGGTTGAAACAAATCACCAAGAGTATAAATTCAAGAGGCGAATAGAATTGACTAGGCAGGAAGACCCAAAAGCCTATCATTGGTTGATGCGACATGAGCTTGACAAGTGGACTTTGCATGCGGATGGTGATAGAAGATAGGGAATTCTGACTACAAATGTGTCAGAGTCTTTTAATCGGTTATTGAAGTCTGCACGTGCATTGCCTGTCACTGCATGCACATGTCATTCAAGCAGATGGCGGAGAGGTTTGTTGAAAGATCTAGAGGTGCATCATCATTGATGGAAAGAGGTGTTGAATTTATGCCACAACCAATGAAATGATTTTAGAAATATAGGAAGCGAGCACAATGGTATTCATTTTTGTAGTATTGCAGTGAGCGAAATATTTTTAAAGTTCGCACTGGTCTGCATCACAACTGTGGGAATAATACACACACCGTCAACTCTGGAACGATCATCCCGTTGGTAATGTGTCCTAAGCCAAGTGGGTGGAATAGGTAGGAGCTACGATCGACAAAACTGGTGAAGGACTCGCTCGGTGGCATGATGCTCGACAATATCGAGACATATCAGTGGGACAGAAGAGTTCCACATAGCTCGGCCGCGGGAGTAATAATCGGGTAAACCAGCTATGAGCGCGTCGTTGTATGGCCTTCATACGAACTATTAATTAAACACAGGAATCGTGAGTAAACGCAGCACTTATAAAGCCAGGCCAAGTAAACTTGAGTATACATGTACCTGCGCGCCTTCAAGCAAATCCAACAAATCCCTTTAATATGGGAGATGATGTCGAGCCTCGAACTCACGTCCGTAGCCTCGCCTATCAACCCACCTCCAAGCAAAAGGGAGAAACGGCGGAGGTGATGCATCCGGAGCCATTGGTGGTAGAGGTGGTTGGAATTGCAGGAACCGCTCCCAGGCCCAAACCTAATATAGATTGTGGACGTTAAATTTACTGTATTTTTTTACTATGTATGTTATAATCATGAAAAGAATTGACTATGTTTTCACCTGCAGTAGCAGTAAAAATCCGGCAACGTCTCTCTGGGTGGCCATGCACGCCCGGCACATCTGCCTATACATGTAACCTAGAACAGCTGCACCCCAGCTGTTACTAGGTAAATCATCTAGCCGTTCCAGATGATGCAGAAATCTCAAGCTGACTAGGTTTCCCGAAGTGTTCGGGATCAGTACACCACCAAATATCAGCAGAACTAACAATCTCGTTTGCCGGTCGATATCCTCCGTAATCTCCGCATCCATTGCCACCAGATGCTACTGGACGGGCGTCAGCTGCAATCGGCTCACCCCACTCAATCGACTCACCCCACTCAATGAGTCGCTGCAACATATGCAGGTAATGCACTCCCCTATAGTCTCTAAGAGTATGCGGGTAAGCTGCAGGTAATCCATCAACCGGCAGCCCGAAGAGAACCTCCACATCCTCAAGCGTGATGGTAGCCTTGCCGATGGGTAGATGAAACGTGTGCGTCTCCGGTTGCCACCGCTCTATCATAGCTGTGATCAACGCCCAGTCGAACTGCAAGCGACCGATCTCTATGATCCTGTAGAACCCCTATCCTGAAGGCGTCTAACTATTCGGGGATGGAGTGGGTGGTCCCTAATGAACTCCCAAATATCGTCTATACGTCGGGGGCGGAATGTCTGGGACAACCACTGCCCATTCCAGATGTATGAAGACCTATGGTTGCCCTATAGTAACAGTAGCTCTCGAGATGCAGGTCCGGGATGCACATGGGGAACCTCCATGAGGATGTCTGTAAATTGAACAATATTAATTAAAGTATTTTTCTTTTTGATTGCTTAACATCTTTAAATCTATTGTAATATCTTTTATATTAATATTTAATCGATGTTTTTACTATATTATTACTTAAGTTGATACATTTCTATATTATTATTTTATATGTTAATTTATTATTTTATATGTTAGGTTATTATTTTATATATTAATTTATTATTTTAATAAGTATTCATATAAAAATACTTAGTTTGACAAATATTGTTATTTTTTATGTTATTTTCTTACATTTGTTGACTAAAATCCGAGAGAGTTTGTGTTTGAACTATCATCTTTTTTTCAAATATTTTTGGCGTTAACAGATAATTAAACAATTAATTTCAATAACTACGAAGATACTACGCTAAAAGGCACTACATTTTACTACGCTAAAGGGCACTGGATTATAATTACAGGCACTACATTATAATTACGGGCACAACATAACATAAAAGGGCATTAAACAACAATAACGTCATATATTAATATATGTACAAAAATAAAATCTAAATAATATTAATTATTCATAAAATAACGATTATCTCTTTTACTAATCTTTTAGCACATAAATAATCTCATCCGGATACAAAACGACAAATTAATTTAATCACAAAGCAATCACAAAAGTACATATACGGTAAAAAATAACTAATAAATATTTTTTATAGCAACTAATAACATTAATTATTCATAAAATAATAATTTATCTATTTTACTAATTTTTTACCACAACACTAATCTAATCGAATAAAAAATAATAAATTACAAGACAATCACGAAAATACATAGATCACAGTAAAAAATAACTAATACGCATTTTTTATACATTTAAACTTTTTTGAAAGGCTAAGATTTAATGATTTGGGAGCCGAAACGAGCAATCCACTATGCGATAACGCCTTAGATCCGGTACTAGCTTGCTGCAATACCGAGAAGATACACTTTTTATGGGACGGGTGGGCTCCACTGAGATTTTTTTCTTTAAAAATGGAAGGGGGGATCGCTGGAATGGGGAAAGAGGGAGGGCACTGGTTCTGGTCGGGGAAGATGGAGGCCCGCGTTTTTATGCATGTATAGCGCATGTATTCACTACGCTATACTATAGCGCATCCTATATGTGCGCTATACAATCCACCTTTTTTTTAGTTCAAATATAGCGTGGTTATTCACCGCGCTATACCTTAACGACACGTTTGTCCGTAAAGATATAGCGCGGTGAATAACTGCGTTATATATAAAATAGCACATTATGTTTTACTTATTTATATCGCTTGAGTCTAGAAGAATCACACTTTAATTCCGAACTCCGTTGTGTAGCGGATGTATTTTACTTACTATATATACTAGTGTAAAAAGTCAATTTATTTAGATGTATTTGGACGGACGGGTTGGCATAATAGGAACAACGATTTACACGACAGCTTTTCTTTTCCCTCTTTTTAATTGCCAACTTGTACTACCACGTTTTGCATAAGTAGAAACCTATTATAGGAATGAAAAAAAGATTACGCATAATTTTATATATCACCTCTTAGGTCCTGTTCCGTTGCACTAACCTCCCTCGTAATTTATAATGTTATGCTTACTTTTTTTTTTTTTGATTTTCTTGTAACCATTCTTTTAATATATTTATTATTATTGTAAAAATTTATTATTAGATTATTTTGTCCTTTTCTAATCTCAAATTAATTGAGGAAGAAGATGTGGTGGAATATATTTCTAAAAAAAATATTTTTTGGAACGCGTGGGTTATAAGTATAAATCGGGTGAGTTTTAGTTAGAAACTAGTGATATAGCCGGTGCTTCGCTCAGTTATAAACAACATTAGAAACTTTATAGTAATTGATATTGTTGTAAATTTTTTGAGATAGAATAGATTATATTTTTCTTGTATATGCACATAGTAAATTTATATACATATATATATATATATGCACATAGTAAATATATATATATATACACATATATATATATATATATATATATATATATATGTCCATCTAAAATGATTAAAAGAAGTGAAAAAGGTAACAAAGGTTAGAGACATATATTCGGCAAGGCCGAAAAGCATGAGTCAAGTGACAGCAATTAAACATGTCTCTTTGATAGTCAAATTAAGAAAAATATTACTTCAGAGAGAAAAAAAAAAAAAAAAAAAAAAAAAAGGAATTCAAGCAAACATATTAAACAGAATGATGAGTACGACAGACTACAACCGAAAAAGGAAAAAGGATGATGAAACTTATAATGCTACTGTAGAGGAGGCAATAATTAAGTCATCTTTCTAAAGTTTAACTCTCATCATTTGAAATATAAATTGCAACGGACGACTAATATTTGTGTTTCTGAAAGATTTGAAAAACTACATTCTCCAATACTCCATGGAAACATAGTTTAGAAGTTATTGAAAGAAAGGGAGAGAAAAAAGCGAAAGAAAAGATATTCTTGCGCAATATGCTATGTCACATCAGTTAGTTTAATTTCAAGAAATTTTAATCTCTAAGTATGCCAAAGAAGAGGAAGAAAACATGTAAATTAGTCCACTTTTAACAAAAAGAAGTGGACTAATTGAATCTATAATGTTTGGGAAGGAGGCAATGCCATACAAAATTGCTTGTACTGAAAGAAATTAATCAAAATAATTTTTAAAAGCTTTATTAACTGCGTCAAGCAAGAGAGGAATCTGTCTTGATCCCTCTTAACAAACTTCACAATTGGATTCCTTACTAACATATTTGCTATATCTGTTGTGTTTTATCAGATATATTATAGCTCATAAGGAATTTGCCCAAATACCAAGCAGCATGAAGAAAGAAGTAAAAAAGAGAAAAGCTTTCAACCATGCTTGCTAGATTAGTAGAGAGTTCAAAAAGATTCATCATTAAAAGCAAAATAGAAGAATGCAGTAGTTATATCACTATGAAATGTATTAAAAGATTGAGCTTCAAGAAAGGAACTAGAAAACTTTGAGGAATGAAAGACTTCAATTGTTACGGCCTGATTGATAGTTTTGAGTACTGGTCCTTATTTTTGTAGTCTGAAATCTCTATTAGTTTTATTTGATATTTTTTTATTTGCGTGTGCAGTCCGTATCTTTTTTCCAAAATTTTTTGAAGAAAACGTGATCTTTGGCTTTAAAAGCAACTTGAGCTGACTACGGTTAATATTTTATATAAACGACTGCGGATTGGTATTTGACAATTCCAATAAGTTCGTATTGTGATTTTGGACTTGGATATGTGCCTGGAATTGTATTCGGAGGTTCTTAGGTTCATTTGACTTTTTTTGTCGAAAGTTAGCGATTTGAAAGTTTGAAAATTTCCTAGGTTTGACCGTAGGTTGACTTTATGGCTATTGGGTACGAATTTTCATTTCCAGACTTGGAATAGATCCATTTTGCTATTTGAAACTAGTCTATAAATTTTGGTGCAAATCAAAGTTGGTTTGATAGGGTAAGAACGCTTAGTTGTGACTCTAGATGTTCTTGAGTTTTTCTTTGAAATTTTATTCGTTTTGATGTTCGATTTGTAGTTTTAGATACTATTTTGGTGTTTTGATCACGCGAGTAAATCATATGAAGTTATTACACATATGTGCATGTTTGGTTTTGGAGCCCGAGGGGCTTGAGTGAGATTCAGACGCGTTTCGGATGGTTTGGTTGGTGTAAAGACTGTTGGTGTGTTTCAGTTATGGTGCTAGGTTGCAAGTCTCGCAATTGCAAAGACCTGTTCGCAAATGCGAAGTCCGCTTTTGCAAAGTTGAGCTCACAATTGCGATGGGGAACTTGGCAGGGCAGTCTTTGTATTTGCGAAGAAATGTTCGCAAATGCGGACAACCCAGTGTTCGCTTTTGTAATGGTTTGGTCGCATTTGTGACTGAGCACTAGGCTTAGCAGGTTCGCAAATGCGAACCTTTGATCGCACTTGCGGTTGGATGGGAGATTGCATTTGCGATGATTTTGTCGCAATTGCGACTATAGTAAGTTGGGCATTTGTGACCTGTTTCTCGCATTTGTGATGCTCGCAATTGCGAACAAGAGATCGCAATTGCGACATCCGCAGCTGGATAAAAGACGGAAAAATCGGGAGTTAACTTATTTTACACCATTTTTCAACTCTAAACACTGTAAAGGCGATTTTCAATAGACTTTTCTTCTCAAAGTCATGGGTAAGCAACTCTAATCCACTTTTCTTTCAATTCCTCATTACTTTTCATGATATTTCAACATCAAATTTAGGATTTTCATGGTAGAAACTAAGGATTTGGGTAGAAATTAGGAATTTTATAAAATTCAGATTAGACCTCAAATTGAGGTCGGATTTTGAAAAATATCACATAATCAGGCTCAGGGGTGAATGGATAATCGAATTTTGCTCTGAATCTTGGGTTTTGACCAAGCGAGCCCAGGGTTGACATTTGTTAACTTTTATTAAAAAATAGTCAATATTGAACATCTTTTATTATGAGTAGTTTCTAAAGCTTATTTTGATTCGGTTGATTGATAATTTGTTAGATTTGGTTAGTTTGGGGGCTTGTTCAAAAGGCAAGGCCGTGGTTGAATGATTACTTTATTCGCGAAATGAGGTAATTGTGGTGTCTAACCTTGATTTGAGGGAATTAGGATTTGTTGAATTAGTGAATTGTATAGGAAAACAATATATATACGAGGTGACAAGTGTATATGACATGAGAGATTGGAATATTTACTTTCATTTTGTTTTATCTACTATATATACTAGTGTAAAAAGTCAATTTATTTAGATGTATTTGAACGGACGGGTTGGCATAATAGGAATAACGATTTACACGAGAGCTTTTTTTTTTTTTTTTTTTTTTTCCTCCTTTTTAGTTGCCAACTTGTACTACCACGTTTTGAACGAGTAGAAAATTATTGTAGCAATGAAAAAACGATTATGGAAAATTTTAGGGAGAATTACATAATAACACACTCCACAAGCTAACTTTGCAATCGGACGACGCAGATATAAGTTTACAAATATGTAGTCCAATATTAGTTGGCTCAAATCCGAAAAAAATATTCATGCCCTTTCTTATTTTAGCGCAGATTTTTTATAGTTTTTCATTCTCCTTCTTACTCAAGTTTATATATTTCTATTCCAGCTATAAAAACTCAAAAAACAGACCTAAAATCTCTTATTCTCCACTTTCTAAATAGAATAATTTGCTCCAACGTTTTTGATTTGGCAGAAAAATCTGAAAGTTCATGATTTAGCAGAGAAATCATCTAAAAATTGACTTTATACATAAATTATTTGAGAAAAGGTAAGAAAAATATTTAAAAAAATATTTCCAGTTTTAGCTGCATCTATACAGTATAGCTATAATGATGTATAACTTTGTATAAACTTGTATATAAAATATTATATACCAGTATTTAGCTGGTACAGAAAAACAAAATCAGTGTTAACAAAAAAATTGAGAATACGTAGTAAAAGCAAAAAGCAAAATCTAAACAAAAAGTATCCAAAAAAAAAAGCAAAAGGGAATTGTGGCACAACAAAAATAAAAATCATGCAACAAAACTAAAATTACTATAGCAAAAGAGGAACTTACTTCGAAAGAAATATCAATATTGTATAACAGTATTTTCACACCCAATATAAATATTATACAACATTATATCCTTATTATAATTTTGTATAATGTTATATAATATTGTATAATGATATATAACGTTGTACAATTAGATTTCATCTTTCACTTCCTTCTTCAGCTGGTATGGTTCTCAAAGCCACCGTTAATCAAACACAATCACCGAAGCACTCAAGATTTTATATTATTACAAGTTTTTACAATAATTTTTAACTTAATCCAGTCACTTTAGAGTTAAATTTTTCAAATATGAATTGAATTTAGAGCTTTGAAGCTCCTTCAATAGAGTTTTGAATATGGCCACAATAAACTTTTAATTTTAAATTTGAACATACATCAATCGAGATTTAAATATTAGAGATCCATAAATCTTTAGAAAAATTAAGTTATTAGTAGAAAAAATGCTTTAAATCAAGTTTGAAATCTATAAATATTCGGATCTATGTGATTTAGAGAAGAGAAAGAAAGGAGAATGCAGAGAGAGGCGGTGAAGAGTATAGAGTGTGCTGAGAATGAAGAAAAAAGAAAATAAAGAAACCCTAAAAGTGTGTCTTTAATAATGGGCTAAAGGCTGAAAATTTTCTTTCAAAATATGTACAACTTGAGCCAAACCAGGTAAGGACTTCAAATGTGAGCCATTTTTAGTTAGGCTGTTAGACCAAGTGGCAAGGGCTATAATTCTTCCAAAATTTTATAGATCCCCCCTCAGGTTTCGTACTGTCGCACTAATCTTGCTTGTGATTTATAATATTACGCGTACCTTCTTTATTTTAATTTTTTTTAACCATTCT
Organism: Nicotiana obtusifolia; assembly: GCA_002018475.1. Classification (NCBI taxonomy): domain Eukaryota; kingdom Viridiplantae; phylum Streptophyta; class Magnoliopsida; order Solanales; family Solanaceae; genus Nicotiana; species Nicotiana obtusifolia. The sequence continues at coordinate 33,770 of MCJB01020483.1, forward strand.
TTTAATATATTTATTATTAACCGCAAAAAATTCTAATCAGACTACTTTGTCCTTTTCTAATCTCAAATTAATTGAGGATGGAGATGTGGCAGAATGGTTTGAAATTTTCTTTTTTTGCCTTTTTTTTGGGAATGAGTGGGTTATAAGTATAGATCGGGGAGTGTTAGTTAGAAATAAAGTGGGTCTGTTTATCCAATCAAGGTCAGGCACGTGTCCTTTTAGATGGGCAAGATATTTAATGGACGTGAACAAATTTGATCCAAAAATATGACAGTAGTTGTTACACTTCTTGTTTTTGAAGATAACTAGTTTTATCAATTAAAATGAAATTATTCGAAATGAGATTATTTTATTTTATGTTTTAGAGTCGTCATTCGAAATTATTTAATTACGGTTGTTTCGAGTTGCCATTTATTTTAAAATCCCAAATCAAGAAAAATTGACTCTGTTTAAAGTCCGCAAAACACAGAAGATTGGGTAAGGAATTCTACTAATCTGAGAGAAGGAATTAGGCATTCCCGAATTTCGTGGTTTTAGCACGGTCGCTTTACAATCATAACTTGGCCTAATAACGACTTATTACACGTTTTAGAACCTATGTGTATTTTTTTTTACCTTTAACCACTTTAATTTACTTGATTGTTAAACTATGGAATTAATCTTTGGAACAAACCATGTGTGTGAATGCGTTTTGTTCGTGTGTCAGAAATCATGTCACGCGTACGTGTACACAATTTACAACTCTTAATTATTTATTAAGATTGTTTGGCTAAAGTCGCGTGAACGCGTACCTTAGTTTATTTTGGAAATCATAACTATGTTACACGAATGTATACATAATCACAATAATAAATTAAAATCGCGCCTAAAGCAAACTACGATGTTCACGAGTGATTTTCCTAAACTAATTTGAGAGCATCAAGTAGATTATGGACATTATTGTAGAGCATCAAGTGGACTAATTATAAAAAAAAATGTAGGCTAGCTTATAGATTGTCATGGAAATGGGCTAACTCTAAAAATGGATCAACAGTATGTCACACGGAAATGGACTTGGTATAATTTCAGCTTACAGGCCCAAAAATTCTTTCCCTTCAAGATTAAACCCATAACCAATATAAAAGCCCAAACCTTAACGTATTCCTAGCAATTTTCTTGCTTTCCAGATATTTGCATTAGAACAAAAACGTTCTTGCATAAGAAATCAAAGTTAATAAACCAATCAACATTTCAATAGTCTCATGTAGTCACTAAACAAAACATAGGCATGAAAAAAGCAATAATAGTAAAAAATGGAACAAAAGAACAAAAATTGGAGATGGATTGAGCACTAACTCAAACAACAAAGTAAGGCAACATGATAATTATTAGAACAAAGTAGTAAAAGAATAGAAAGAACAGACCTTTGGTATAAATCAATGAAATTGGAATTACGAAGAGGTTAAACAACTTGACGACTCTTGACCGGCGCTTTCGCTGGCGAACACGGACGGAACCGACAACTTGAGACTCAACGGCAACCTCGAACTCCACTTCGATGCCCCCTGTTTAGTTCAAAGTGGGGATGTTCGCTGGTGCTTTAATGGCTGTTTCGAGCTGGATTTTGGGTGATTCTTAGGTGGCTTTTCAAGGTGGTTAATGGGCTGCTTTCAGCTTGATTTTGGAACTGATTTTTACTGAAGTTTATGGGGTTGTTTTGGGACTGTTTTTGTCCTGTTTTAGGTGCTGATTTTGCTATGTTTTGAGAGTGATTTCAGCTTCGTTTTTGAGTGGTTTTGGGTAGTTATGGACTCTTTTTGAAGCTGTTTGGCGGCTGTTTTTTCAGCAGCATTTTTGGCTGCGTTGTTGGTGAAAAAAGGTGGTTGTCTCGCTGGAGGTTGGGGTTTTTAGGGCAGCATTCTCAGGAGTGTTTGGGGTGGTTTTTGAGCTACGTTTTTGGTTTTTTGGAGCTGTTTTTTACATGCTTTCATGGTGGAAAAAGGGAGAAACCAGTGTTGTTTTGGAATAGTTTTAGAGGTGAAGAAGATGGAGTGTTGGTGGTGGATCTACTGGTTTGAAGAAGAGGAAGCCGACGAGCAAAACGCAGAATTTTCAGAAGCTAATCCCTCACGTCCCCTCCTTCTCTTCTCTCGTCACTCTCTGTTTTCTCTTTGTGCAGAGAATGTCTCCTCCCTTTTCTCTATTTATGTGTATCTTTTTTATAGTGGGTAAGATGAATTGGGGAGCAAGTAAAACTTGGTCATATGAGGAGTGTGTGCAATTGGATAGAGATCAAAATTTACAAAAATCTATGGTGGAAAAATCTTTTGAAATGAATTTTGGTAATAAACTTTTATCCTTTTGCAGTGAGGTGGCGTGGATTTGCTTGTCCTTGTTTCTTGATTTTTATTATTTCTTTTGTTTTTCAATGTATGAAGAATAGAAAAAAATAATACTCCTTAGAACTACTAAAATACTAGCTTATAATGAAAACAAAACTAATATGTAAAAACATGACTATTTTTTTTTTATTGATTTTCTATTTATAAAAAGTTGAAACGAAAGTTAAAATATAAAATTTAAACTTAAACTATTTAAATAGTAAAAGTGATAAAAATTTAAATATGGTCAAAATTTAGGTGCTCACAGTAGTTACACTGAAAGAAGGGTAAATATAACTTATTTTCGATAGTAAAAGGCAAATATGACTGAGATTTCAACTTTTTTTGCTTAAAATCACTTAAATGCATTTAAAGTCATTAACGCGAAAACGTGCTTATTGTCAACATTTTTATGTTTAAATAATACAAATTAATTTGTATCTCAATTCACTTTATAATTATAAACTACAAATTGATAAGAAAAAGTTTATTTTTAAATAAAATTAACATATAATAAATAATAATTTGAGTACCATATTATAAGATAAAAGTAGTATACTTTGGTGCAAAAATTTAATACTCCATATAAAAATCACAACCATTTTAATTTACAAGGTAGTCCTAAATTTAGTAGTTAACGGGAAATAGTAACGATGAAAACTTATTGTGAAAAGATCATTATTTTGAGATGTTGAAAAAGAATGAACAATGAAGGTTCTGCAAACTTTTAATAGAGCAAAATCATTGTAAATATCACATCGCTTTAGAGGCTAACCTATAGAATATTATTTTTCACATTGGAAATTTCTATCATCTGATAAAAAATCTCGAGAGTCAACCAAGAAATAACAAAGAGAGATGGAAGAACTAAGAAGGAAAGGAAAGAAACTAAGTGAAAGAAGGGTACTTTAGAAAGTACAAAAGAATCCTCTAATTCACGCCAAAATAAAATCTTATTGACGATCAACATGTAGCTTCAGAATTTAACGAATTCATGGAAATCGGCTTCATCTCAATGTTTATCTTCAGTGACGACAATGGAAATTAGTTTTATCTCCCCCTCCTGTACTCTTTTGGTATGAAATGCAAAAAAAATAAAAATAACAGCTTCATCTTCAAAGCTTTAAACTTGAATGCATGAATATTCAAAAACAACAATAAATTTAATGCGAACATTGAAAAGGAAATCAGATATAGTTTCGAAACACAACAACACAAAATAAATTTAAAAGCAATAGTCAAAATTGAATCTTGGAGAAAAAGGATATAACTTTCATACTTCTTTCATATAATATTCATATAAATTTAATACATCCTCCAATATCAGCTCACTACCGAATACAGTTTGCATGTCTTTATACTATATTGTACAACTTTCATATAATTTTTAAAGTATATATATTCTTCATACAACTTTGATATAAATTTTGATACTTCTTCAAACGTATAATCAAGTACAGTTTGCATGCCATGCTTCATCAATATCATACACTTTTCATAAATTTGCATATAACTTACATATAATATGTAAGTTGTATGTGTTTTGTATGTCATGTATTTTTCTTTCTTTTCGAGTTTTAATATGAAATTTCAGTCAAAATAAACTTTAATAATCACCAAACACTTTCAAAACTGAGATATAAACTCCAAAGAATATTTGTTAATCATTTGCAAATAAAGCTTAATTCAAACAAATACTGCTTTTAAACAACTCGAATTTAAATTTAAAGTTTTGAAACTTTCTAATAATTGTCACTGCTTTAGAATAGATGAACAAATCGAAACTTATCTAGAAATTATGTTGAATTTAAAGAGAGAACGAGGTTATTCACCCGCAAAACAGTACAGTTAAATTTGTTACGTTGTTTTTAAATAAGCAAATCGATTTGATCCAAAAATGATAAAGAGATAAGATTAAAATTGAGATTTAATTGAAGGAGATGACAAGCATGGCTCTGAACCCAGCATTTCCGAGGGCACAAATAGAAATAACAACAAAGTGAAAGAAAGCTGTTAATTTTAGAGCAAACTCATAGAATATAGCCTTTTTCGTATAGAATGTTTCTCCCCCTTACAATGGTTACTGAGCCCGCTATTTATAGTTTTACCTAGGGAAACAAGATCCTAGGATTAAGCTCCTCTTAAATGATAATAAAAGAGTCATTGTTAAACGTGTAAGGGCAGACCATGAATGCAAATATTCTCTGTAACAGCTGCTATTTTAATGCTAGTGAATATTCCCTCATTGAATGCTATCTAATGGCAAATATTTGAACTTCGATCGTCGACTGCATTCCTTTTGGTAGCAATCACATAATGTCGCATTCTGCATTAGTTATTTCCTGACTCGTCCTCAGTCTATCTTCGGTTCCACGTATCATCCTACCATTCGACCACTTGTTATCAACCAATTTTACCCCATACAGATAGTCCTCCTACTTTTCGGTGATACAATTTAGTGTTACCGAAAAGTAGGTGAAGATTCCTTACTTGGGGGAAGTTCCTGAATAGTCTCTAACATTTGAAAGGACACATGTCTTCTCCCATTTAATAATCCAAACACGTGTTGCCCCATGATTCAGCAAATATTTTGGCTGATTTTTAAGGTAATCATGACCATGATTTTTGCCGTCTATAACTTCTTTTCTACTCATAATTTTTGCTTCTCCACTTTCATAATTTTCGTAAGTCTTTCTTCTTCTCTGCATTTGCTTAAAAAACTTTTCAAAACCTTCACTTCTCTTAGAAAAAAATGTACTAACCTTTTATTATTATAGCTTCTTACACTACTTTCTTCGAAAATACTGGTCTTCTCTTCGGTGGAGGCCCAAAGGAAAACAAAGATAAAGACGCTGATGTCAATTCAGATCCTCCCACTGTTACCACCGTCATACCACATCATCTCAGCACCGCGAACGACTTTGAAGAGAAAGATCCTTCTACCTCTTCACGAACTTGGCCAATTGGCAGGTATCCCTCCTCCATTCGCTCTTTTAGTATCCCAACTGTGAAGGAGGACTGCAAGTGCCCCAATCTTAAAATCCTCCCTGAATATGATAGAGCAGGTTACCTTCTCCAAAGAGGGTTTACGTATGTATATACATATTCCTTTTGTCACGACCCAATTTCCCCTATAGACCGTGATGGCGCCCAACGTCGCCGCTAGGCAAGCCAACAGTGAACTAGCCATGTATTTATTCTTTTTAACAATTTCGAAATAGTTGATTTTTATTTATTAAGTAAGTAAGAGGTGAAAGATTTAATAAACTAAAGGGTAAATGAATATGAGAGCAAGTGTGATGTAATAAATACTCAAAAACCATCCAATGTCTACTAGCATATTACCAAGACCTGGTATCACAAGTGTATGAGCTACTAGTAGAATATACAAATACTAAACTATTGTGTGAAATAGAGTAAACAGAAAGTAAATACAAAAGAGAGACTCCGGGTGCTGTAGAACGGACTCGGAAGTAGCTCACCACTAAGCCTCAGGGTATCAGGGGTGCGCGTCAGAATGACTGCCAGATGTACCTGCCTTAGGTCCTGCACGATTAGTGTAGAAGTGTAGCGTGAGTACATAAACAACATGTACCCAGTAAGTATCCAGTCTAACCTCGAAGAAGTAGTGACGAGGGGTCGACATCGACATTTACTATGGCTAACAATAAAATGCAGGAATTCTAAACAGGTATGGCACATGGAAAAATAATAATAATATAATAACAAGCAATGAATAAATGATTCCTCAACTGATAATAAATTCTAAAATCTCCATCTATCACATACTAGTTCCAAAACACTTCGGGTTATTAAATAAATTATGCCTTTCAAGCCATATCATAATATCAAGTGTAATCGGGTTTCGAGTATTATCACGCACGATTTATGCCGAGGTCGTACGACCCGTTCCAAAATATTGTGTACGCTCGCGGAAGTACTTGCGATGCGAGAGGACATGGATTTCTCAGAGTTATTAAGTATTCCTCAATTCTTTCCCCAAATAAGAAATCTAACTTGGAAGTTTTCAACTTTAAAATATCTAGTCTCTGTTTTAAGATAATTAATATGCACAACAAGCATGTGATCGCGTCCAAGGCACACCCCAAAAGAGATATGAAATGGTTGTATTCAATAATAGCAACCCAACTAAGAGTCGACATCGAATGCACGGGAAGCTAAGATGGGAGTTAGGGGTATATATATCAATTTGAGTAATTGAATTATCTAGATTGCACTTCCACAACAATGATTTATTTTCTATTTCTAATGTTACTCTAATGATTGCAAAATAAAGAAAGAACACTAGAGATACTTGTTTTTAAGTTTTTTCCAAATGGATAAAAGGCCTAGGGCTGTGACCTTGACCCAGGTGTCTGCCTAATGGGATAAAGACTTTAATTCTTGTTTTGTCGATTGGAGTGTATTATAACTCTCAACTCTAAATTACCCACTCAATACCCCTCGGTCAGAGAGTGATTTTTCCCAATTTGGCTTTCTCAAGACCAAATGGGTATCATCCAAACAGTTGATAAGAGCTCAAGTCGGGTTATTGTTATTTGTAGGTTGAACCCTTTAATTGGGTTAATCAATCTCTCAATTGACACAATTCCTTGTTAGCCTAGTTATCATAGACTAGGTCCCTCTTTCTCAAGTAGAGACTAAGTCAAATATGCATGAATCAATGTTTGCAACCATTAATTCTAAAATTGAAGTATGGACTAAGCTAAATAATCAACACCCAATCATAAACAAGCATACAATTAGTCACCCATAAGGCTTACATACTAGGGTTGGGTCACAACCCTAGTAAAGTTCTAGATACTCATTATGGGATTTGAAGAAAATAAAGATGTTAAAAATACTCAAATAAGCTAAAACTTCATAAAATAGCAAAAAGAAACAGCTACAACAACCTTCTATGTTCAAAACCTAACCTAATTTTGTGAAACTCGTCTATTTATACAAGGCTAAAAATCTTCGACAAAACTGCCCCTTGGGAGGTTCTGCGGCTGCACAATTCCATGTGTAGTAAGCAGATTTCTTCATCTGGCAGGAACTGAAGTTTTACGGCCACGTATTTCTGAACTATGGCCCCGAGGCATTCTTCTGTGGCCGCACATTTCTGGACTGCAGCCGCAAGGCAACACTTCTGCTGTCTGCACAATTAGGACTGAGGCCACAAGGCACTCTTCTGGGGCCGCACAAATCTTGTGCGGTCCGCAATTCACAGAAGCTCCTGGACTTGGTTTTTTGCATACTCTTGGTCTTCGACTCTTAGCCCAGCTTTGCGGCTGCACAACTCATGTGTGGTCCGCACTTTGCGCAAATGACTGCTAGATTTTTCCTCTTTGTTTATGGCTGCAGAATTCCTTCTACAGACCGCACATTTGTGCTTCTGCGCTCTTGATTTTCTTGTGCTTCGGATTACTCCTTTTTGAGTCAGATTTCATCTCGGGAGACCAACTTCCAGCATTCCTGCAATTTTGTACAATTTTATTAGTTTCGGGAACACAATTCAATACTTTTAGACTAAAACAAAAGCTAAAAGGCGCTAATAAGCCATCAAAGACCCCACTTATCAGCATGACAGTACAATTAAAGGATGATGTAAATTTAAGTCTACCCGGACATCTCCTAGAATATAGCTATGCATGGACTCTCGTCACCTAGTGCGTACATAGCTCCCCATACAAGTAATTCATAGCAAAAATACACCTAGGGGGATGAGTTCCTTCTTACAAGGTTAGGCAAGAGACTTACCTCATTCTCAAGTTCACTTCCGGTCCACTAATCCGCTCTAAAAGCCCCAAGTCGATGCCGAACAATCCGAAATTAGTCAAGTATTATATAATATAATCACTATATACTCAAAACTTCATAACTTAGCTATTAGAGTAATCACTCAACCCAAATTGGAAGATTCTTAAAATTTGCCCTCGGATCCACGTGCCCGGAATTTGGAAATTTTTGAAGATAAATATTACCCATAGCCTCACGAACTCAAATATATAATTTTTACTGAATTCCATAATCAATTTTGTGGTCAAATCTCATTTTTACCAAAACCCTAGGTTCTTCGCAAATCCCACAAGTTTTCACAACCTTTCCATGTTTAATCCACCCTCAACCCGCATAATTAACTTGAAATGGGCAGGAGTTACTTACCTTAGGATGTAGATGAGAATCCCCCTCAAATGAGCTCTCAAAATCGCCCAAGACCAAATAAAATGTGAGGGAAAATGGCCTAAGTCCTGGATTAAAACCATCACTGCCAGCGACTTCCGCACCTGCAGCCACTAAATCGCATCTGCGAAACCGCAGGTGTGGTCAAAAGGGTCACACCTGCGATTCTCCACTGCCTCCAGCTTCCTCGCTTCTGCGAACGGGGAGACGCTTCTGCAGGTGCTCTTCTGCGGACTTCTTCCGCTTCTGCGGATTCCTTCTGCTTTTGCGACCCACAGCCGGCCAGCCCAAGTCCGCATTTGCGGAGCCTCGATCACTTCTGCGGGTGCGCAGATGAGGAACAAATCTCACACCTGCGACCACCCAGCTCCCGCCTAAGGTCCGCTTCTACGACCGCGGGGCCGCTCATGCGAGTTTGCACCTGCTGCCCTTTCCTCGCAGGTGCAATTGCACCAGATCCGAAGCACCAAGACTCCCATGCAAATTTCGAGCCCGATTCCAATCCGTTTCACACCCGGGCTCCCCCGGGACCATATCCGATCCCACTCACACATCCAACAACATAATACAAACCTGCTCGAGTGATCGAAACACCAAATAACATCTAGAATTATGAATTGAATACCAAACGCATGAATTCAACATGAAATTCAAAAACTTCTAAAAATACTTCCGCGCGTCCGATTCCTATCAAATCAACTCAGAATGATGCCAAATTTTGCGTGCAAGTCTTAAATCACCGTAGCTATTCTTAAGCTCGGAATCCCAAACGGACCTCGATAACACGAAAACCTACCTCAAACCAAATTTAAAGAACTTTTAAACCTTTAATGCAACAACTTTCAACTTTATGCGCCGAAATGCTCTCGGGTCGTCCAAAACCCGATCCGAACATACGCCCGAGTCCAAAATCATCATATGAACCTATTGGGACCGTCAAATCCCGGTTCCAAGGTCGGTTACTACAAATGTTGACCCAAGTCAAACTTAACCTTTTTTAAGTCAATAGTAAGAAACTAAGTGTTCCGATTTCAATCCGACCCTTCCAAATCCCGTACTAATCATCCCCGCAAGTCATAAGACAGTAAAAGCACATACGCGAAGACGTATTTAGGGGAACGGGGATGTAGGAAGCAAAACGACCAGTCATGTCGTTACATTCTCGACATCTTAAGCAAATGTTCGTCCTCGAACGGGTCTAGAATCGTACCTGGAGTGCCGAATAAGTGTGGATATCCTCGGTCTCCCAAGTCGCCTCCTTGACTGGTTGACCCCTCTACTAAGCTTTTACCGCAGAAATCTTCTTGGACCTCAATTGGCGAACTTGCCTGTCAACAATGGCAACTGGCTCCTCCTCATAACCTAGGCTCTCATCTAACTGAACCGTGTTGTAGTCTAACACATGCGACCTCTCGGCATGATATTTCTGGAGCATAGATACGTGGAAGACCGAATGAACTCCCGATAGATTGGGAGGCAAAGAAAGCTCATAAGCAACCTCCCCAACTCGTCTCAACGCCTCAAATGGACCTATAAACCTTAGGCTCAACTTGCCCTTCATCCTAAACCTCATGATTCCCTTCATCGACAAGACTTTCAAGAGAACCTTCTCGCCTACCATAAATGATAAATCACGAGCCTTGTGATCCCCGTAACTCTTCTGTCTGGACTATGATGTGCGAAGTCGCTCCTGCATCAACTTTTACCTTTTCCAAGGCATCTTCACCAAGTCAGTACCATATAACTTAGCCTAGCTGGGTTCAAACCATTCGACGGACGAATGACATCGCCGAGCATACAGAGCCTCAAATGGAGCCATCTCGATGCTGGACTGATAACTGTTGTTGTAAGAAAACTCAGCCAAAGGCAAGAATCTATCTTATTGCCCTCCGATGTCAATCACACATGCTCTAAGCATATCCTCCAAGATCTGAACTGTCCGCTCCGACTGTCCGTCGGTCTGGGAATGAAAAGCTGTGCTGAGCTCTACTCGGGTCCCCAACTCACTCTGTACTGCCCTCCATGATTGCGAAGTAAACTAAGGGCCTCTATTTGATATAATGGAAACAGGCACACCATGCAACCGAACAATCTCCTGAATGTAAATCTGGGCCAATCTCTCAAAAGAATACGTGGTCACAACCGGAATGAAGTGTGCCTACTTGGTCAACTTGTCGATAATGACCTAAACTGCATCAAACTTCTTCAAGGTCCGCGGAAACCCAACTACGAAGTCTATGGTAATGCGCTTCCATTTCCACTCAGGTATAATCATCTGCTGGAGTAGGCCACCTAGCCTCTGATGCTCATACTTAACCTGCTGCCAATTTAGGCACCTCGCCACATACTCAACTATGTCCTTCTTCATCCGCCGCCACCAATAATGCTGCTTTAGGTCATAATACATCTTCGCAGCACCTGGATGAATAGAATACCGAGAATTGTGTGCCTCCTCTAGAATCTTTTCCCTCAATCCATCAACATTAGGGACGCATAGACGACCCTGGAGTCGCAGAACACCATTCTCACCGATAATAACCTCCTTGGCACTACCCTGTAGTACCGTCTCTCTGTCAACCAATAAGTGCGGATCGTCATACCGGCGAGCCTTGATCTGCTCGAATAGTGAATACTGGGCGACGACGCATGCAAAAACTCGGTTGGGCTATGAAATATCCAACCTCACCAGTCTATTAACCAAGGACTAAATGTCTAAAGCTAGGGGCTTCTCCTCTGCTGAAATGAATGCAAACTACCCATACTCTCCGCCTTTTTACTCAGGGCATCCGCTACTAAATTCGCCTTGCCCGGATGGCAAAGGATGGTAATATCATAATCTTTCAGTAACTCAAGCCACCTGCGCTGCCTCAAATTGAGATTCCTCTGCTTGAACAAATGTTGCAAGCTACGATGATTGGTGTAAATCTCACAGGACACCCCATAAAGATAATGCCTCCAGATCTTAAGAGCATGAACTATCACGGCCAACACCAAATCGTGCACGGGGTAATTCTTCTCATGGGACTTCAGCTGACGTGAATCATATGTAATAACTCGCCCCTCTTGCATCAATACACAACCCAGGCCAACGTGTGAAGCGTCGCAATACACAGTATACATCCCTAAACCGGAAGGCAACACTAACAACGATGCTGAAGTTAAGGCGGTCTTGAGCTTATGAAAGCTCGCCTCGAAATCGTCGGACCATCAGAACGGAGCACCATTCTGGGTCAATCTAGTCAAAGGTGCTGCAATAGATGAGAAGCCCTCCATAAACCGATGATAATAACCTGCTAATCCTAAGAAGCTCCTGATCTCGGTCGCTGTGGTAGGATGAGGCTAAATCTGAACTACCTCGATTTTTTTGGGATCTACCTTAATACCCTCACCTGATACAACGTGTCCCAAGAATGATATAGAATCTAACCGGAAATCACACTTGGAGAACTTAGCATATAGTTTTTGTTCCCGTAAGGTCTGAAGCACCACTCTCAAATGCTGCTCGTGCTCCTCCATGCTACCGAGTAGATCAAAATGTCATCAATGAAGACAATGACAAACGAGTCAATATATGGCCTGAACACCCGATTCATCAAATCCATAAACGCCATCGGGGCGTTAGTCAAACTGAAGGACATCATTTGAAACTCATAGTAGCCATATCTAGTCCGAAAAGCCGTCTTCGGAACATCCGAATCATGAATCTTCAACTGGTGGTACCCCAATCTCAAGTCAATCTTAGAAAACACCCTAGCACCCTTCAACTGATCAAACAAATCATCAATACGCGGCAATGGGTACTTGTTTTAACGGTAACTTTGTTCAACTAGCGGTAATCAATGCACATCCGCACAGTCCAATCTTTCTTCTTCACGAATAACACCGGCGCACCCCAAGGCGACACACTCGGTCTGACGAACCCCACTGCTAGCAACTTCTTAAGCTGTTCTTTCATCTCTTTCAACTCTTTCGGAGCCATGCGATACGGTGGAATAGAGATAGGCTGGGTACCTGGAGCCAAATCAATACATAAATCGATATCACAATCTGGTGGCGTGCCTGGAAGATCAGAAGGAAATACATCGGAGAACTCCCGAACCACGGGCACTGAATCAATCGCCGGAGTCTCTACAGTAGTATCCCGAGCATAAGCTAGATAAGCCAAACAATCCTTCTCGACCATGTATTGAGCCTTCAGAAAAGAAATAACCCGACTAGATGCACTGACAGGTGAATTCTTCCACTCCAATCTAGGCAACTTTGGCATCGCCAAGGTAATAGTCTTGGCATGGGAATCAAGGATGGCGTGATATGGAGACAACCAATCCATGCCCAGGATGACCTCAAAGTCGATCATATCAAGCAACAGAAGATCTGCTCTAGTCTCATAACCACAGAAAGTCACAATACAGGACCGGTAGATCCGATCCACCACAACAGAATCGCCCACTAGCATGGACACATATACAGGAGTACCCAAGGACTCGCGAGGAACACCCAGGAAATGAGCAAACAAAGATTTAACATATAAATATGTAGACCCTGGATCAAATAGTACCGAAGCATCCCTACTGCAGACATAAAGAATACCTGTGATCAAGGCATCTGAGGCCACTACATCTGGTCTGGTCGGAAAGGCATAGAACCTAGCTAGAGCACCACCTGATTGGCCTACACCTGATTGGCCTCGACCTCTAGGACGGCCCCTACCCACCTGCCCTCCGCCTCTGGGTGGGCGAACGGCTGGTACAGTAGTTGGTGCTGTAATCATAGTCTGATGACCCTACTAAACTGCCTTGCCCCGAAGTCTGAGACAAAACCTCTTCATGTGGCCAGGATCCCCGCACTCATAACAACCCCTCAGAACGATGCACTGCTGACCTGAAGTCTGACCCTGATGGCCTGAAGCCCACAAGAGGAACCCTGAATAACTGGTGGATGGTAGGAGCTCTCTAGAATGGCACTAAAATAGGGCCACACTAGAGAACCCCGAGGAGGCGGTGGTGCTGGATATATGGGCCAGCTAGGTTGGCCCCTCATAAGCTGACTTATGCCCCCAGACAGAGCACCATTGAAAGCTCTAGAATATCGAAATCGCTTGTCCCTTGTTGTCTGCTCTTGGCTCCGCTAACAAACACCCTCGATCCTCCGAGCTATCTCTACAACTAGCTCGTACGAGGTCCCCATCTCAACCTCTCAGGCCATAGTGGCCTGGAAGCCAGAGTGCAAATCTATAGCGAACCTTTGCATTATCTCTACATCGGTAGGAAGTATCATAAGTGCATGGCGAGACAACTCAGAGAATCTCGCTTCATAGTCGGTCACCGACTTCTGGCCCTGCTGCAGCTGCTCGAACTGAAATCACAATTCTTCTCTCTGAGAGGGTGGAATATATATGTCCAAGAAGAGGCATGTGAACTGGTCCCAAGTCATGGGAGGAGAACCTACTGGTCTACCGAGAAGATAGGACGGCCACCATATACGGGCCTGCCCTGCAGCTAAAAGGTGGTAAAGTCCACCCCCTGGGACTCCAATATCCTCATGTTGTGCAGTCTGTCCCTGCACTGATCAATAAATTCCTAGGGGTCCTCATGTCGCTCACCTCCAAAGACAGGAGGATATATCCTGGTCCATCTGTCCAATAACTTCTATGGCTCGCCGGCCGCAGCTGGTTTGGGCTCAAGTATAGCTGTTGCAACTGGCTGAGCTCCACCCACGGGTAGTGCGCCCGGGGTCTGATATATGGAAGCTGTGTGCCCTGAAGCCTGAGCGATAGGGGTCTATGCTCCCCCTTCTGCCTGAGATGTGACGTAGTTCGCTGGAAATAAACCAGTCTGAGTCATAGAATTCATGAACCGCAACATACGGCCCATGACCTCCTAGAATCCTGGCGCGAACATGAAATCCACTGGGGCCGGTTCTGCTGCAGGCACCTCGCCCTTCTCCTCAATAATAAGATCCTCTACTAGATCCACTGGTGGTACAACTGGGGCAACTTTGGGACGTCCTTGTCCTCTACCACGAGTTGGAGCCCTCCCCCAGCCTCTGCCTCGGCCTCTAGCAATAGGGGGAGCAGCTCCTCCATGATCGGGTACATCTGCCGCACGCATTCTCACCATTCATGAGAGAATAAGAGAAAGATACTTAGCACAACATCAACTGCACGATAAGAGATGAAGAAAGAATAGTTTCCTAACACCCTATAGCCTCTCGAAGATAAGTACGGACGTCTCTGCACCGATCCACAAGACTCTATTAGGCCTGCTCATAACTTGTGAGACCGACGTGAACCCAGTGCTCTGATACCATGTTGTCACGACCCAATTTTCCCTATAGGCCGTGATGGTGCCTAACGTCCCTGCTAGGCAAGCCAACGGTGAACTAGCACTGTATTTATTATTTTTAACAATTTCGAAATAGTTGATTTTTATTTATTAAGTAAGTAAGAGGTGAAAGATTTAACAAAATAAAGCGTAAATGAATATGAGAGAAAGTGTGATGTAATAAATACTCAAAAACCATCAAATATCTACTAGCATATTACCAAGACCTGGTGTCACAAGTGTATGAGCTACTAGTAGATTATACAAACACTAAACTACTGTCTAAAATAGAGTAGATAGAAAGTAAATGCAAAAGAGAGACTCCGGGTGCTGTAGAACGGACTCGGAAGTAGCTCACCACTAAGCCTCGGGGTATCAGGGGTGCGCGTCAGAATGACTGCCAGATGTACCTGCCTTAGGTCCTGCACGATTAGTGTAGAAGTGTAGCGTGAGTACATAAACAACATGTACCCAGTAAGTATCCAGTCTAACCTCGAAGAAGTAGTGACGAGGGGTCGACATCGACATTTACTATGGCTAACAATAAAATGCAGGAATTCTAAACAGGTATGGCACATGGAAAAATAATAATAACATAATAACAAGCAATGAATAAATGATTCCTCAACTGATAATAAATTCTAAAATCTCCATCTATCACATACTAGTTCCAAAACACTTCGGGTTATTAAATAAATTATGCCTTTCAAGCCATATCATAATATCAAGTGTAATCGGGATTCCGAGTATTATCACGTACGATTTGTCCGAGGTCGTAAGGCCCGATCCAATATACTGTGTGCACTGCCGAGGGGTGAACGACACGAACCATAGATGCATCTATTATACTACGGAGGCGAACGACCCGCTCCAATGAGAATAGAGAAGTTTACCTCGCTCGCGGAAGTACTTGCAACGCGAGAGGACATGGATTGCTCAGAGTTATTAAGTATTTCTCAATTCTTTCCCCAAATAAGAAATCTAACTTTAAAGTTTTCAACTTTAAAATCACTAGTCTCAGCTCTGTTTTAAGATAATTAATATGTGCCATAAGCATGACAGTACAATTAAAGCATGATGTAAATCTAAGATACCTAGAAGTCTCATAGAATATAGCTACGCATGGACTCTCATCACCTAGTGCGTACGTAGCTCCCCATACAAGTAATTCACAACAAAAATTCACCTAAGGGATGATTCCCTCTTACAAGATTAGGCAAGAGACTTACCTCGTTCTCAACCTCACTTCCAGTCCACTAATCTGCTCTAAAAGTCCCAAGTTGATGCCGAACAATTCGAAACTAGTCAACTATTATATAATATAATCAATATATACTCAAAAATTCATAATTTAGCTATTAGAGTAATCACCCAACCCAAATTGGAAGCTTCTTAAAATTCGC
This sequence comes from Nicotiana obtusifolia, assembly GCA_002018475.1. NCBI lineage: Eukaryota > Viridiplantae > Streptophyta > Magnoliopsida > Solanales > Solanaceae > Nicotiana > Nicotiana obtusifolia. Next base: position 50,042 of record MCJB01020483.1, read on the forward strand.
CCTAGGTCCATGTGTCCGGATTCCGGAAATTTTCAAAGATAAATATTACCCATAGCCTCACGAACTCAAATATATAATTTTTACTAAATTCCATAATCAATTTTGTGGTCAAAATCTATTTTTACCAAAACCCTAGGTTCTTCACATATCCCACAAGATTTCACAACCTTTCCATGTTTAATCTACGCTCAACCCACATAATTAACTTTAAAATGGGTAGGAGTTACATACCTTAGGATGTAGATGAGAATCCCCCTCAAATAAGCTCTCAAAATTGCCCAAGACCAAATGAAATGTGAGGGAAAATGGCCTAAGTCCCGGATTAAAACCATCACTGCCAGCGACTTCCGCACCTGCGGCCACTAAATCGCATCTGCGAAACTGTAGGTGCGGTCAAAAGGGTCGCACCTGTGATTCTCCACTGCCTCTAGCTTCCTCACTTCTACGGATGGGGAGATACTTCTACAGGTGCATTTCTGCGGACTTTTTTTGCTTTTGCGGATTCGCTTCTTTGGATTCCTTCCGCTTTTGCGACCCACAGCTGGCCAGCCCAAGTCCGCATCTGTGGAGCCTCGATCGCTTCTGCAAGCGCGCCGATGAGGATCAACTCTCGCACTTGCGACCAACCAGCTCCCACCTCAGGTCCGCTTCTGCGACCACTAGGCCGCTCCTGCAAGCTGGCACCTGCGGCCCTATCCACGCAGGTGCGATTGCACCAGATTCTGAAGCACCAGCAGTTTTGCCTTGCAAAATTTGAGCCTGATTCCAATCCGTTTCACACCTGGGGCCCCCCGGGACCCCATCCAATCACACTCATACATCCAACAACATAATACGGACCCGCTCGCATGATTAAAACACCAAAATAACATCTAGAATTACGAATTGAACACCAAAACGCATGAATTCACATGAAACTCAAAAACTTCTAAAAAGACTTCCGCACGTCCGATTCCTATCAAATCAACTCGGACTGTTGCCAAATTTTGCGTGCAAGTCTTAAATCACCATACAGAGCTGTTCCTAGGCTCGAAATCCCAAATGAACCTCGATAACACCAAAACCTACCTCAAACTAAATTTAAAGAACTTTAAATCCTTCAATGCGCGAACTTTCAACTTTATGCGCCGAAACGCTCCCAGGTCGTCCAAAACCCTATCCAAACATGCGCACAAGTCTAAAATCATCCTACGAACCTATTGAGACCGTCAAATTCTAGTTTCAAGGTCGGTTACTACAAATGTTGACCTAAATCAAACTTAACCCTTTTTTAAGCTAATAATAAGGAACTAAGTTTTCTGATTTCAACCGGATCCTTCCAAATCCCGAACTAACCATCCCCGTAAGTCCTAAAATAGTAAAAGAACATATGGGGAGTCTTATTTAGGGGAGAGGGGATCTAGAAAGCTAAACAACCAGTCGGGTCGTTACACCTTTACCTTGGGTCTATTCTCCTTGGGGCGAGTGAATGGCTCGACCCTATAATTTTAGAGTTTTTCCACCGATATCAGGTCTACTTAGCACAACTAGGACCATCTATATGGCGGACGGTGGCCTGCCTTCACCAACTGTGCAAGGAGATCGAAAAAACCCTAACCTTTACACATAATAAATCTTTACTCCCCCAAAACTTTTCATGGGGGAGTAATCAACTTTATCAAGCGTGACCACCACGCTCTCCTCACCAGTGTAGACGATGACAACAATCGCGGATGGATGGAATGATTCATTGTCATTGCTATCAGGGATATCATCCCGGCCACAACTCCAACTTTTAACGAGTTGTGGAATCGCTTTCGTAAGTTCTCGATCACTCACTTCCTTCCTTCTTGAAAGGATTGTTTCCCCTTGTTGCTGATTTTCTTATTTCTTTTATTTCAACTACCCCATGAGAACCACCATAGGTTCAAGGCCTGGACCAATGGGTTCTAGAAATCACGACTCCAGAATCCCGCCGGTAGAAAGAAATGTCCCTCAAATACGGGTGAAAAACCAAAAACCATGGTAAGCCTAGTCCTTTTGTTTTTTTTTTATCCTTGTACGTGCACCAAGAAATTTCTTGAATAAAGTGTTACTCCATTTTCGCTTTTGCAGGGCTTCCGAGGGGCTCAATTGTATGTCCCGAGGTTGACGCCTTAGTTGACCTCGAGGAGGCCAGGAGGGTATGGGAAAATGCCCTTGCCCGGAACAGAGCTCGTGGATCTACCCGATCCACCGGTGAGGGTACCTCCTCTCAGAGTCCCCAGCCCGAGAGCAAGAAACCAAAATAAAGATGTTCTTCCTCGGCTGGGATTCAAGAGAAGAGAATAAAGAAAACATTGATCGAGTCGTCCACAGTCACAACGGTCCTCGATAATGAAGGGGAAGCCAGTGATGGAGAGGTTTCCTTTCTAAGGAGAAAGAGATCTTCATCAGCTCAACCAAATGCTCAACCGGAGGAGCTTCAAAACCCAACACTGGAGGGAACCCAGGCACTTTGGGGTGAGATGGACGTGGTAGAGAATACTGATTCTCTCTTCCCAGCCCCCATTGATGTTTCTATTCCAAGGAGTTTGGACCCTGGGCCTCTTCTGCCTCCGACTACTAAGCAAATAACCATCAACACTTCTTCTGCCACCGTTGCTTCTTCACCTTCCACACCGACGGGTTCACGCCCATCGATACCAGCTGTTCCTTCGCTACCAGCAACACCTACATCTCCTCCACTGGTACAATATGAACCTGAAAGGGACATCCTTCCTCCTCGATCTCCTGACCACGGGAATATGAGGGCATGATTATTCAACCCCTTCCCAAGATTCTCGAGGGAGAAGAAGTGCCACTCTTTTGGTTTCGAAGAATGCCATCTTTTGTCTAAGCCAGTGGAGCTTTCAAATTATCTAAAGCCATTGGTTTCAACGAAATATTGGAAGAAAATGCGCTTCTTTTCTAGAGAGTTCTTGATAAACAATGCCATGCATAGCGCGATGTAGGTACCCTACTAGCTTCCTCGTATCCTCTTTTCTACTTACATGGTGCAACGAAAATCCTAACTGTAATATTCTTTTTTACAGGCCAAATTTCTTGCTTCTGAAGGCCTACAAAAGTTAATCCTTGATAAGTAAGGACTTTATTCCAAGGGGGATTAACTTTTGGCCGAAAGGAGCCAACTTGCTGCGGGCCTCTTGGTGTTGGAGGTAAAAACTGCTGGAGATGGGTGAGCTCGAGGCTCAGTTGCAGCAGAGCGATCGGGATAAATAGCCCACAACCAAGAAGATACTCAATTACACAAAAAGCTTCAAGAGGCCAAGGCTAAGTGGGTCGAGCTTCATGACATTGTACTTGCCGCTGCCGAGCGTGAGTCTGCCTTCGAGGATCAAATCAACAATTTGAAGGCAGACTTACACTCAAAGACCGAAGAGTCCAATGTTGCGGAGAAGATGAGGGCCAAAATGGAAGAGAGGTATAAGAGGGTCATGGACCAAAACCGGATCCACTTATCTATAACTATTGAGCTTGACTCTCGCCTCAGCACCATGAGATATGAAAGAGACAGTCTTCAGGCCGAAATGGATAAACTCCGAGCTCAACCCCAGTATCAAGAAGATTCACTTGTATTCGAGAAAACCTATGCTATATATCATATGAAGAGGAAGACTTTGGAGGAGGCCAAACTGGGCATCTCCAACATAGACGATTGTATTGCCCAGGCCCGAAACTAGAGTTGTCTGCTCGTGAAAATCTTACTACCCGGCCCGCTGCAACTGACTCCTCCAGTATTGAGTACTCGAGAACCGAAGGGGAGATTGAAGAAGATGATGGCCTTATAACCGGCAGTAGATCCGCCTTCTTCTACCTGGGGAAACATAGATCCATCTCTCCCTTCGGGTCCTAGTGGCAATGATGCATAACTTCTTTTATTTTCTTACCTTGTAAATATGCCAAACTTTTCATTGAGTTTGGTACTTGATAAATAAATAATTTTTTGCTTAAGTGTTATGCAAAAATATTAAAGCTTCACGTATATTTCATTCAATAGGTTTTAATTGCGGGTATAAACTCTTCCGGAATCTATCCTTTACTATGAGGGTTTCATAAGAGAGGGCCCTTATGTTTAAGGTGCTCTTGAAGAGGACGTCTATTGTTTATTCCGGCACAAGCATTTGAAGTTTTAGTTAACTTTCAAATAATAAAATTAACTCATTATTTGGACAAAAAAAAAAAGATAAAAAAAAAGAAACTTTATTTTATTCGTTCTATCTCAAAAAGTACATAAGCATTCATTTGCCAAAGTAAATAAAACTGCCAATACATGTGGCTGACCTGTACAACTTATTTTTACCGGGCTGATCAGGCAGTCCCCGGTCTTGATGAAACATTGATTCCGGTTCCCATAGTCCCTGTTTTTGTGGCATTTCTGCTGCCCTATAAGATATTATCTCCCCCCCCCCTCCCTGTTTGAATGCGAAGCATGGAATTCGAGCACTGAAAGTCTTGTACCCATATTGATACTTCACTGGTGGAAACAACTAGTAAATTATTAAATAATCCTTTTTAAATAATAGAAAACAATGTTTGCCACTAAATTAAAGATTTTTAACATCCATATAGTTATTTACCATTGATGTGAAAGTTTTAGTGCCTTGATATTTTAAGGTCTTTTTTGCCGATGATGTTCTCTGCATAGTATGCTTTCCGTCGCTGCCTCGTCAAAAACCTTGCCAGAAAAACCCGATTGGGAAAAAATTTAGTCAAAAGGAAAAAGAGTGCATCATATATTTTTAGTATTGGTAGGCTTCATCAGCAATAATACCTTTTGAGGGGAATCATGTTCCAATTGCTAGGTAATTTGACTCCGTCTTGGTTCTCCAACTAGTATGACCCTTTACCGGTGACAGCTGAAACCCAATAAGGGCCTTGATGAATGAATCTGTGAGCATCTCAAAAGAGTAAATTGTATACTCGGGTAAGAGAGAATACCATGCCAGCCCCCTTTGTGTCACGATCCAATTTCTACTATAGGCCGTGATGGCGCCCAACGTCGCCGCTAGCCAAACCAACGCGTGAACTACCCATTTAATTGCTTATTTTTAATATTTTCAAAGTCTTTGAATTTTTATTTAGTAAGGAAACAAATAGTAAGTGAGCGTATTAATGTAAGGCATAAACTAAACGTGAAAGTAAGATAGTGAATTAAATAATCAAAACCCATAAGTGTCCACTAGAACTCCCCAAAACCCGGTGTCACAAGTGCACAAGAATCTATTAGAATATACAAAACTCTCTAAGAGCTACTGTCTGAAACATAATACACAGGAATGATAAAACATAACAACAGAAGGCTTGGGGTGCTGTAGAACAGAGCATGAGAAGCAGCTCACCACTAAGCCTCCGGGTAATGCAGATGCGTGCTTGGACGAACTCTAGATGCACCTACCTCAGAACCTATAGAACATGTGCAGAAGTGTAGCGTGCGTACGTAAATAATGTGTACCTAACAAGTATCTAGTCTAACCTCGAAGAAGTAGTGACTAGGGGTCGACATTGACTCTAATTAGTGGGCAATATACATAATGTATAAGAATATGTAATAGGCATGAAATGCAACATCAGTAATGGAATAAGAGGCAATAATTAAATGATCCCTTAACGAAATAACAAGTAGAAGTCCCTAAATATCACATGCTAATCTCAACGAGTAAGGGGCCAACATGTATTTATAAATTCTCGAGTCGTGAAAGACATATGAAGTATAACCACTCCGAGTGACAATACGCACGAGTTATGCCAAGGTCGTACTGCCCGATCCATAATAACCGTGTACATACACTACCGAGGTCGTATGGCCTGATCCATGGATGCATCCCATAATATAGTAGATGCACATGAACTTGCAACATCGGGTTTTGTGGTGTTCTAGAATTTGTTTATGATTTTGCTTACCATTAAGACACTTTTACTTTATATTTTACTTAAATCATATGTATATATGATCTTAGATGCGTCAATATCTCCATCTAATAAGATTCACGATTTCAGAAATAATAAAAATGAACAATTAAGTTGGTAGTTCACCGTTGGATTGCCTAACGGCGACATTAGGCGCCATCACGACCTACAGTGAGTTTTGGGTCGTGACATTTTTACTCACGGACTTGCTTGCGTAGTGTGATGTTTAACATTCAATAAATGAATTCAATAATCATATACCATATCTAAAAGCTTTAATTAATTTCAATTTTAATTAGTCCTTTGCTAAAATTGCGGATTCGCTTGCGTAGCCCAATAGTTGATTTTTAATTAATTTCTTCGAATGTAGTAATTTTTCCAAAAGTAATAACGTACTAATAGTCCTTGTCATGACTGCTATTCGCTTGCGTAGTGCTGTTATGATAAAAATAATAAATTTTGTCTCGATCACGCATTCGATTCCATTGTGTGGTTATGACATCTTATTATTCAAAATATTCTTTATTTTTTTCTAATAATCAAAAAATAAAATAAAATAGGTAAAACATGAAAATCAATAAAAACACAATTTGTCCAAAATTAATTCAAGCCAAGTTTAAGTCAATAAAGCGATCGTGGTAGAACCACGAGACTCGGGGGAATGCCTTACACCTTCTCCACGATCAACAGAATTTCTTACCCGGACTTTGTTTTCGCAGACCAATAATAATAGAGTCAGACCTTCCTTTGACTAGGGATTCAAATAAAATGTGACTTGGAACACCCAAAAATCATTTCCAAGTGGCGACTCTGCAAATAAAATAATCCATACTCAAGTTTGTCACTTTAATTGGAAAAACTCTTTAATCCACACACAATCCATAACATACAATATATCTTTTTGGGTTAAAAGGGGTGTGACACCAACCACAACCTCATAAGCATCATATTACCCAAAGGAGCATCTTAACATAAACTGCACAAGCTTGAACATAATTCATAGAAAGTATGCTCCTAATATTTTTTTAAAACACAACAATATGGTTATACAACAAGTGATGGAATTTCTCCTTCATCTCTTCCTCGACCTCCCAGGTGGCCCCTTCCACTTGTTGGTTTTGTCGTAGCACTTTCACGGAGGCAATATCTTTATTCCTCAACTTTCGGACTTGTTTATCAAGAATGGCAACCAGGATCTCCTCATAAGTCAATTCTGTATTAAACTCAATAGTCTCTACCGGAACAATGAGTGACGAATTCCCAAATCACTTGCTTCAACTGGGATACATGAAACACGGGATGCATGGAGGACAACGATGTAGGAAATAAAACTCATAGGCTACTTGGCATATTTCCTTCAAGATTCTGTAATGCCCAATATGTACTGCACCTAGGTTACCTTTATTAACAATTCACATAATGTCTTCATGGAGAAAATCTTGAGAACCCATTCACTTTCTTCAAACTCCAAAGTATCTATGTCGAACATCGAAATTGGACTTTTGGCGATCCTCAACCTCCTCCACCTTATTATACAATGTATTTGAATGAATATTACCATAATCTCCTGCCCAATGTTCTTGACCATGGAATGATACTTCTTCTTTGACATGTTTGAACCTACAACCCCAGCAAGTTTTAATGCAAATAAGAACGACGGGGTTTGAGATTAAGTTGGAATCATTCAAGAATCCACCAATGTGCTGAGCAGATGCATTTCAGGAAGTTATATCCTAAAAGGTATGAAGGTTACTACCAATAGCGCTGGCGTAGTTAATCATGGTGATGACATTATTGAACTATACATTATAAACTATCTTCTCACGCACCCCCTCTGAGTCTTCTTGAAATTAAAATTGGGAATTTGCTTGACATAGCCCTCTTTCTTTGAGATAGTCGAGGTGCTTGCCACCCAATGAAGGATTTATTCACACATGTTTTAGGAGGGGAGCACCACCAGCTAAGCCGGAAAGTTATACTACCGGTACACTGACCCTCCTCAGCTCGAGTTGTCCGCTTGAGTAATCCAGTCTAGACACCTTCTCCACCAGGAATTAAACCTAGAAAAAAAAAACCTTATGCCGGATATTCCTAGTAGGTTAGCTTTATTTGCATCACATGCATTTGACTTAACAGCGCTCGGCACAGTCTAGACACCTCCTGATTTTTGTACAAATGTCTGGTTTTTTTTTGTTGAAAAAAAATAGAAATAAACAACAATGTGGTCTACTGCTTATCTAATTTTGTCCGGTCATTTTGCCAAGACATCCTTAAACCTTCCATGTAAGTACTGAAGGGCAGGGGCTGTTTTCATAAAAATGACCATTTTACTTAGTTTTGTCTGGTCATATTTGCCGAGACAACCTTTAAACCTCTCTCCACTCTCGGGAGTACCGAAGGGCCATGTTCGTAAAAATAGCCATTTTGTATACTTTTTATTATTTTGTCCTTTTGTTTGGCCGTTTTTTCCGAGACATCCTTTATGCCTTCCGTGGAAGTATCAAAGGGCTATTTTCGTAATAATAGCCATTTTATCTACTTTTTATTATTTTGTCCTTATGTTTTGGTCGTTTTTGTTGAGACATCCTTTAAGCCTTCCGTGGAAGTATCAAAGGGCCATTTTCATAATAATAGCCATTTTTTCTACTTTTATCATTTCACCTTTTGTGTTCGGTAATTTCAAAAATAATAATGAAAAATAGATTGAGTCCTAAATTGGCATTTAAAAGAAATAAGAATTTGCATATAGTTTAGATAAGTCTTGACCATTTTTTTAAATCTTATTCATAGGTTCACCATGAATTTTTCACAAAGATGCAATCAGAAAAGGGTAAGGGATGAGACACCTCCTATGTTCTTGATCTGAGATAAGACCTCGAGTAGTCTCTGTAATTGGTGGGCTAGTTTTGCTACATGGGAACTGAATCAAGTATTTAAGCACCTCAAGTTCCTCACAAACATCTTGGGAATTAAGCCTAACAACGATTTAATTGAGGCCCTAGTGGGTTTTTAGGACCCCCTTGAATAATGTCTTCAGGTTCAAAGATTGTGAAATGATGCCTACATGGGAAGAATTAGGTGGGTTTACCGGATTGGGGAGAGACCTTCTTGGGAAAAAGCCTGTGGCTTTGAGAAAAGTTGGTGTGAACAACTTTTTGAAGAAGTTATGCCTCCGTCGAATTCCAATGGGTTTCTTGAACGAAGGTTGGATTCCGTTGGAATATTTCTATGACAAATTTGGGGATGAGAAATGGTTTGGAAACTTCTCGGGCACAAAATTCGTCAACCAATTGATTTACGACGCTTGGAGGGAGTTAAGAATCTTCGCGTTTATGATATCGTTTCTGGGAATCATGGTCTTTCCAGAGCGTGGTGGGCATATCATAATTTGATTAGTTACGGTTGTCTTATTTCTACAAAGTAGCGAGGATCATACTATTCTTCCCATGATTCTGGGACATATTTTTCGAGCTTTGACCTGTTGCCAAGAGGGTGAAGATTATTTCGAGGGATGTAACATTCTGTTGCAGACGTGGTTCATAGAGCACCTTTATCATCATCCATTTGTAGTAAATTTCAGTGATAGTTGGATGAATTACATTAGATGTCACCTAGACAGGGCCGCGAGTTGTAATATTCTAGAGGGGGTGAGGGCCTGGCGGACATTACTTGGTTCACTGACTGCTGACAGAATCACTTGGAACTATTATTGGTTCCATTCTGCTAGGGTCATGCATATGTCGACGTATCAACCGTTCTTCATACTCATGGGCTTTAGAGGTTTCTGCCCTACGTGCCCCTACATGTCATGCGCCACTTAGGGGGAGAGCAAAAGAGGCCCCAGGTTGAGTACATGCGTCCATTTGTGTGCGATTTCAAGGGAGAGGAACTTCCAAGGAGTCATATGCATAAAAGGTTTGGTTCGATAGTCGATTTTCTGACTTGGACGAGATGGTAGCCGATTATGAAAGTGGAGAGGTGAGCCTCGCGTATCTTGAGTGGTTTTACAATCAGGCGATCTCGGAGAAAGGCCAGAAAGATCCACACAGAATGCATTTGATGGGGAGGAGGAGATTGAGGCCAGAGTTAGAGAAACAGGAAGGGAAGTGGCACAAGAGTACCAATCCCGTATTAACATTTTACAAGAGGATAAAGGCATTCTTGAGACAGCCATAGACATACAACAAGCTGATTTCGAGCGAGAAAAGGCTCAGTGGGCACAAGAGAAGCGAGCACTCAAAGCTCAACTTAGACAGAAAAAAGTGATCACTACTGCTCAACAACAAGATGAAAGAGAAGTCCAGTTCAAGGTAGTCCGTGATCATGAGCGCAGAGGTTTTGCTCTAATATTCCAAGGTCTGAGGGATCAGATAGGGGAGTTGAGTCAAGCAAGGAACGCCGGATTGGAGTTTGAAATAGTAAGGCGTCAGTACCAAAGTATGACCAATCGGTTATAAGGGGAGTCACTAAAAGTTCGGCGCCAGAGAGATATGGCTTTGGAGCACGAGCAAGATGCTGGATCTAGCTGAGACCCGTGGTCCGTGAAATCAAGAGTTGCATTTGGATCAGGAACACATTAAGGGAAAGATCCTTGAGGTATCCACATATACCTCTCGAGCATGCAAGAGTTTCCAGGGAATGACGCTTCAGCGGTTCACAGAAGTATAATTGAACTTCGCCCGTCACATATCTGCAGACTTAGAGAGGATATACCGCAATGTTGGGGGTCAGCCGCAGGAATAAGTGCCTTGACTACAGTGATGCCGATGGATTCTACTGCAGAGATCAGAGTCTTCTTTTCTTGGCAGTCCACTTTGATTGTTCTTTTGTTGTCTTTGAGTCTATAAGAGTCTTTTGGTGGTTTGAGTCTTGTTGTTTTGCCTTTTTTCTTAAAAAGGTATGTCTGAGTCAAGTCTGGTCCTGTTTAAATGTTTGCCTTTATGTAATTTTCACTTTTTAGTCTTATATAAAAAAAATTGAAAATCAATGATTTTTTTTTTTGTTTTAGTAAAATTTGAAATGAACCAAAAAGATTTTTGTTTTTGTAAATATTTAAAAAAAACGATCATGTTCCTGAACAAGGTAATGGTTTGATTCATGCGGCGACATGATACGTAGGCAACCTCCAAAAGGTTCGATTGAAATATTTTTCAACGACTCTAAAATGAGGGATCAAAATGAGGTGAGTGAAAAGAAAAGCGGAAAAAGAGAGAGAGAGAGAGAGAGAGAGAGAGAGAGAGAGAGAGAGAGAGAGAGAATGGGAGAGGAAAAAATAAGAGCGTCAATAAGCAGCAACCTTATAAGCCGGAATGAAACATGAAGCCTTCCAAAAGCATTTTAGAGACGGTGATAATTTTTGGGGTATAGCATAATTATGGGTGATTCGTATCTGTAAACTGCTTAACCCTAACACATTTGTTTCCTTTTATATAGTAAGCTTAAGGTGGTTGATTTGTGGTGAAACTGGAAACACATCATTACTTCACCAGATCTAAGGGAAATATAGCAATGGCTAACAATGATGAAATCGAGCTGGTCAATAATGACCCCTAGGGTCAGCCAGTTGAGCAAAAGTCGGAGGAAGTAAGAAGATTGAAATAGCAACTGTCTGATGAGTATCAGGCTTGGGTCTCCATTCAGCCTCCGCCTTAGGGTCCCTCAGAAGGAACTTCCACTGTACCCCTGGCTACTCAACCACCGCTCCATGCAATGAGCGATCACATTTTACCACCAGGATATGTGCCAAACTAGAGCTTCCATGCCGCCCCTAGTTCTAATGTCCGACCTCCAGCCACACCGGTCAGGAACACCCCTCTCGTCGTGTCTAGCGCGCCGGTATGCACAATCCCGCCACCAACTCATGTGACAGGGCCAAATAATGAGCGATCATCTCATGCTTATGATGGCCAATTCTACTCTCCAAATATGACTTTCAGGGTCTCGGCTCCATACAATCAGACTCCTCAGTACGAGTTAACAGTGGAAAATGAAAAAGCTTGCCAAGACGGGTGAGCTAGACGAGATGGCCAGTAAAATGAAAAGTCTTGAACAGAACATAAAGAACATACAAGGACTAGGTGGTTACAAAAGTGCTTCATTCAGTGATCTATGCATGTCATCCATTTGCCACCAGGGTTCAAGCTCCAAAATTTGAGAAATATGATGGGCACGGCGACGCTATCGCCCACTTGAAAAGGTACTGCAACAAGTTGAGGTGTGCAGGAGGAAAAGAAGAGTCGTTGATGGCTTATTTTGGGGAAAATCTGGTGGGACTAGCCTTTAAATGGTTCATTGACCAAGATATCTCCCACTGGCATGTTTGGGACGACATGGCATAGGCCTTCATTAAACAATTTCAATACAACATTGATATTGTGCCGGATCGCAATTCCCTGTTCAATATGAAGAAAAGCCGACAGAAAGCTTTAGGGAGTATGCAATCAAGTGGAGGGAGTAAGCGACTAGAGTTAAGACACCCAAGGATAACCACAAGTTGATCACTATTTTTCTGGAGGCTCAAGAGCCTGATTACTTTCATGATGTCCGTGATGGGTAGACCTTTTGTAGAAGCGATCAAAATAGGAGAAATTGTCAAAAATGGCCTCAAGATAGACAGAATTGTAAGTCAAGCTGCTCTCAACCCAAGCAATCCAAAATGGGTCGGGAAGTTTGGCAAATAGAAAGAAGAGAGATGTAGGCTCCATGATGACTTCGGGATCCAGGGAAGTTCAAAGAGGGGCATTGCACCCTTATGTGCCAGTTCAGCAAGGGCAACCCAGCTACCCTCAACATTATTATCCCCCGCCAATTCCTCAATACTCTGTGGGCCCACCACAGTATACAGCGTTTAATGCCTAGTATTATGCTCGGCCTCCTAATCAACAGGTACGGGCACCGGCTCCAAGGATCCGCTGACCTCAGCGACAAAATTTTTGGGCACCCTACAATGCTCGTCCCAGGCAGGATTATGGCCGAGAGCAGAGGCCGGTGGAAAAATTCACTCAATTAGCTGAATCATACTCTAGTCTGTTCCAAAATTTAAAGCAGATGGGCGTGATTGGACCCATCGCTCCCTATCATATGCATTCTGATTCACATGGATTACAGGTAAATGCTAGATATGAATATCATTCAGGTTCCCCCTGGCATATCACTGGTGACTGTTGGACCCTAAAAAGAGCCATAGAAAGACTCATCGCCAAAAAGTTGATTGTGGTGACAAATGGAGAGGACCCTCCTAATGTGACAATCAACCCATTGCCAGCACACGATGATGTTCATTTTGTAGGAATGATTGGTTGAGATCAAGAATACAAGCCGGTTGGTCGAGTAGAAATGACAGTGGGAATGATTCAAGAAGGAACATGACTGGAATTAAGTCTAAACCAAGATGTGCCGTTGATTGTGAAAGGTGCCCAGAGCTCATAGAAGGCAACTTTATATGTTCCAAAAATCTCGAGGTTAGAAGTTCGCTCCAGTGTTCAGCTTAAGGTTGTATGTCCTGGGAGGCCACCCCGTCATGAGGCAGAATCAAGGTGGTACAAAAGGTATAACAGAGCCGATCGTAATCAAACCCACCATGCAACCCCATGTGACAAACACGAAAACCATTCCTTGGAACTGCAACAAAATTGTGGTGACCTACAAAGGCAAGGAAATCATAGAAGAAGTGGGGGAAAGTGGAGGTTTGACTCCATCAGGGAGGTGTTACACTCCAGAAGAGTTGAGGAAGGCCAAGCAAATCAGAGAAGGACAAATGCCAATAAAGAAACCAGTCGTTGAAGAATAGGCGGAAGGGTTTTGAAAAAGATGAAAGCTCAGGATTACTCAATTATTGATAAGTTGAGAAAGACTCCCGCTCAAATCTCTCTGCTATCTCTGCTCATACATTTAGAAGAGCATGTCTGTGTACTAATCAAGATCCTGAACAAGGACCATGTCTCAGAGAAGACCACAGTAAATCAGTTAGAGAAGATAGCCAATAGATTTTTGAGGTGAACAGAATCTCCATTACTGATGATGAACTCTCCGAGGAGGGAGCTGGGCACAATAGGGCTTTTCACCTGACTATCAAATATGAGGGGCACTATGTAAAGCGAGTCATGGTTGATTGAGGCTCGAGTGTAGATGTATGACCTCTCTCTACCTTGTAAAGCATGAAAATCAATACAGACAGAATCCGACCCAGCAATGTCTGCATTCGGGCTTTTGATGGCTCAGCGAGATATACCACTAGGGAGATCCACCTGACCATGACAACTGGGCCAGTCAATTTTGAAATTGTCTTCCAAGTAGTGTGCATGGAAACTTCTTATAACTTTCTTCTTGGAAGGCCATGGATCCATATGGCTTGAGCTGTGCGGTCCACCTTGAGTAAGATGCTCAAGTTCGAACATGACAGGCAAGAAATTATTGTTCACGGAGAAGACGAGTCATCCATAAAGACTCGTTAATCCAGTGTATTGAGGCCAAGGAAGGGTGTGAGTCCATTGTTTATCTGGCTTTTCAAGTGGTGGTTATGGACCATGTTGAGGAAGGAAAGCCCTATCTGCATCCTCTTTTTTCCGTCACATTTGTAATGGTGGCTACACTTATACTGAGACAAGGTTATGAGCCATGAAAAGGCTTAAGGGCATCATTGACCCTGACACCATGCTCAACAACTGGGAAGCAACTCCTCTCCCCACACGAAAGGAGTCTTGGTAGTTTGCTTTTGTAGGTTTTTTTTTTTTTTGTATTGTAGGTTACTTTCAGGATTATAATCCAAACATCTCAATATGATTGTTTTGAATTAATGTCAACCCTTGTATCCTTTCAAATTCAATGAAATACAGTTCAGTTTCGTTAAGTTTTATATCTTTTCCTTTTCCTAATTACTGTCATTTTGTTTTCATTTTAGTTTTGTTAATGCCGGCTTTGATAACATGACATGCATATGGAATTCACGCCCAGATCTTAAAAAGCTGTCTAATTTCGAAATAATGCATCAAGTGGTTGAATATGATGAAGATGAGGCTGTTGAGGAAATAAAAAAGAGTTGGAACAATTTGAAAACAAGCCAAAGCCGAACCTCAATGA
Organism: Nicotiana obtusifolia; assembly: GCA_002018475.1. Lineage (NCBI taxonomy): Eukaryota > Viridiplantae > Streptophyta > Magnoliopsida > Solanales > Solanaceae > Nicotiana > Nicotiana obtusifolia. Next base: position 65,048 of record MCJB01020483.1, read on the forward strand.
AACTGAGCCAATTAATAACGGAAGTCATGAAGAAGTTAGAGAAACAAAGATAAGCATTCACACTGGAAAAAAACCAGAGATGCCTTGATTCAAGTTTTATTTGAATACAAAGATGTGTTTGCTTGGTCTTATGATGATATGCCGGGTTTAAGTGCTGATGTAGTGGTTCATAAGATTCCTACATATCCTGATTTTCCACCAATCCAACAAAAGCAACAAAAATTTAAAACGTACATGAGTGATAAAATCAAAGATGAAATAATGAAGCAACCTAGCGCCAACGTGGTCAGAGCCGTTTGATACACCTCTTGGATGGCAAATGTTATGCCTGTGCGAAAGAAGGATGGAAAAATCAAAGTCCGTGTTGACTACAGAGACCTTATCAAAGCAAGTCCAAAGGATAAATTTCCTCTACCAAACATCCACATACTTGTAGATAATTGCGCTAAGCATGAGATACAATCTTTTGTGAATTGCTATGTCGGATACCACCAGATTCTAATGGATGAAGATGATGCAAAAAAGACCGCTTTCACCACTCCATGGGGTGCCTATAGTTACAGAGTCATGCCATTCAATTTGAAGAATGCAGGGGGAACTTACATGAGGGCCATGACCACCATTTTTCATGGTCTGACGCATAAAGAGATTGAAGTATATGTTGATGATGTCATCTTAAAGTAAAAAACACATGCTAATCATGTGCGCGATTTGAAAAAGTTCTTCGAATGGCTGTGAAGGTATGACCTTAAGCTCAATCCGGCCAAGTGTGCATTTAGGGTTCCGTCTAGGAAGTTCCTCGATTTTATAGTCGGCTGGAGAGGCATTGAGTTTGATCTATCTAAGATAAAATCCATTCGAGATCTGCCACCCTCGAAGAACAAAGCTGAAGTCATGAGTTTGCTTGGGAGATTGAACAAGATCAGTAGGTTCATTGCTCAGCTCACAATCACGTGCGAGTCTATCTTTAAGTTGCTGAAAAAGGATGCTACTATCAAGTGGACAGATGATTGCCAAAAAGCTTGTAACAAGATCAAAGATTATCTGTCAAAACCCCTTGTACTGGTCCCACCTAAACCTGTTAGGCCTTTGTTTTTATATCTATCAGTGATGGATAATTCCTTTGGATGCGTTCTGGGGAAACATGATGCTACAGGCAAAAAGGAACAGGCAATCTATCATTTGAGCAAGAAGTTCACCAATTATGAGGTTAAGTATACCCTTTTAGAAAGGACATGTTGTGCCTTGACTTGGGTCGCCCAGAAGCTGAGGCATTATCTTTTGGCCTACACTACTTACCTCATGTCCAGAATGGATCCTTTGGAGTACATCTTCCAAAACCAAATTCCCACTGGCAGGCTCGCAAAATGGAAAATTTTGCTCATAGAGTTTGACATTGTCTATGTCACTAGCACCATTATTAAAGCATAGGCTTTGGCAGATCATTTGGCCGAGAATCCAGTTGATGATGATTACAAGCCACCGAGCACTTACTTCCAGACGACGAGGTCAACTCAATAGAGGAAGTAGTTCCCGACGACAGTCATGTATGGAAAATATCTTTTGATAGGGCTGTCAATATCAAAGGAGTTGGGATCAGGGTGATCCTCATCTCACCTATTGGAAAACATTAACCTGCAACGGCCCGACTTCGATTTTTCTATACCAATAATACGATCGAATACGAGTCTTGTATCATGGATCTGAAAATGGCCCTTGATCTGGACGTGCATAAGCTATTGGTTATGGGAGATTCTGACTTGCTTATCCGGCAAGCCCAAGGCGAATGGGAGACTCGAGTCATCAAGCTTATTGCATACAAATAATGTATACAAGACCTGAGCAAAAGATTCATATCAATCGTGTTCAGTTACATTCCCAAGTTTCACAACGAGCTAGCCGATGCCTTGGCTACTTTAGCCTCGATGCTCCCTTATCTAGGCAACACTCATATTGATTCACTAGAAATCCAAGTTCAGAATTAACACCGTTACTGAAATACAATTGAGACAGAACTGGATGGTGAACCATGGTATCATGACATAAAATGATTCCTGAAAACAAGGGAATACCTAGAGCATACCAAGGGACATAAAAAAAAAACTATAAGGCGGCACGCTGGTGGTTTCCCCCTGAATGGGGAAATTTTGTACAAAAAAAGAACCTAGATTTGAACTTGTTGAGATGCATAGATTCCATAGAAGTTGAATGGATCATGACAGAAGTGTATTCGGGTGTATGTAGGCCTCACATGAATGGATATGTTTTGGCGAAGACGATTTTATGGGCAGGGTATTATTGGCTTACTATGGAGAAAGATTGCTTCAGTTTTATTTGCAAGTGTCACCAATGCCAGATTCATGGCGGCCTGATTCACTCGCCTCCGTCGGAGTTGCATCTTATGTCCTCTCCTTGGCCTTTCATTGCTTGGGGAATGGATATTACTGGGACAATCGAGCCAAAGGCTTCAAATTGGCATAGATTCATTTTGGTCACCATTGATTACTTCACCAAGCGGGTGGAGTCAGTTACTTTCAAAGCAGTTACCAAGAAAACAACGGTAGACTTTGTTCATTCCAACATCATCTGTCATTTTGGTATCCAAAAGACCATTATCACTGACAATGCAGCCAATCTAAATAGTCATCTGATGAAGGAGGTATGCAAGCAATTTAAAATTGCGTATCGCCATTCTACCCCTTGGCGACCAAAAACAAACAGAGCCGTTAAAGCGGAAAACAAGAACATCAAGAAGATTCTCAGGAAGATGATCCAAGGGTCTAGGTAATGGCATGAAATGTTTCCTTTTGCTCTTTTGGGATACCGCACGACTACTCGTACATTTGTTGGTACAACTCCTTATCTGTTGGTATATGGAACGGAAGCCGTAATACCGATTGAAGTTGAAATTCCCTCTCTCCGGATCATTTTGGAATCGGAGATTAAAGATACAAAATGGGTAAATACCCGTTTGGAACAACTGACGCTGATTGATGAAAACTCGGCTAGTAGCAGTATGTTTTCGCCAATTATATTAGCAAAGAATGACACGCGCTTACAACAAGAAAGTGCGTCCAAGGCACTTTGAGGTAGGCTAGGTCATTTTAAAACGCATTCTTCAGCACCAGTTAGAAGCTAAAGGAATGGTCGCCTCGAACTTGCAAGGACCCTACATCATCAAGAAAGTATTACCAAAAGGGGCCTTGCACTTGGTAGATGAAGAAGGACGAGTACCAGACATGAATATTAATACAGATGCAGTCAAAAGATATTATGTTTGATATATACTCACTGCAAAATTTTCAAACATGATTTTCTCATATCGAGATGACGAAGGCTATCATTTTTCACTATCCCAAATAAGTGTCACCCTTTTGTTAACCCTTTCGAGCTGTATTGTCTTTTTTGTTTTCTCTATTTTTTGGAACTTGTGTACTTGTAAAAAAAAAAAAAGAAGAAAAAAATAAAGAAAAAAAGAAAAAAGAAAGAAAGAAAGAAAGAAAGAAAGAAGAAAATAAAAGTCAAACAACAAATCTTCTGAGTCAATGAACTATGTTCGACCTGATTTCGAAAAGATACGTAGGCAGCCTCACCTTGAGTTCGATCCCATCACAACAAAAAATTCATATCCCCAATACTCCAAAATTGGGGCAGAATTTTGTTCTATTTTTTACGGTCTTTCTATAAAAGCGATTCCAAAAGTTGTAATTTAGTTCAAGGTTCGTTTTGCCTTCTCCCGTTAAGACCTTCTAATTGATCTCTAAGAATGTTGAAGTCACTATGCCAAGGGCGTTGGACAACCTTCCGGATGCAGTATCTTAGTCAAGGGTGGCGGAAAAAAAAAAACAGAAAAAAGAAAAAAAAGAAAAAGAAATAAGAGAGTCATATCAGTGAAAACCCATATGGGCACCGTAAGGCGACAGTGTGTAGAGAAATGAGAGAGTCTTGTTGGTGAAAACCCGTATGGGCACCATAAGGTGACGGTGAGTAGAGAAATGAGAGAGGCCAGTTAGCGAAAACCTGCAAGGTGCTACTAGCCGAATGAGGGTCTTCGATGCTCCGGCACGGGCACAACCAAGACAGTTTCACGATGAACATTTGCGATTGATTTTGAGAATTAGACAGCTCAGACGGATCAGGTGTCCAATACAAAATGAATGTCATGATTCATTGAAGTAGGCACATACCTCCAGATAAGTCTCCCTATTCCTCTCCCCGAAAAGGACACCTTTTGTTTAGACACAATACTTTTTCACTTTCAATTGCTCTTCTATTTTTACCCATAATTTTCTTTGAGTCCCTTTTGGTCTAATCTTGCATCAAAAGCGAAGCAAAGAAATGGTTGCAAAACTGGCTACAGTTTCCCCGTAATACCGAGCATAATTTGGGGCATATACAGCATTGACGAAGGCACGAATCCATCTATGATCTCTTTTGATAAGCCAAACAAAGTGTCTCAAAGAAATTGAAAAGGTCACCTAAGCAAGACTTACTTCATGGGGAAAGTTGATAAGCACTACGGACACAAACTGGTAACGGGTGCAAGGCAATTGAGTTTGATTTTTAAAGGAAAAGTTGCGTTGCCTTAGGGACAAGGGTAAGCGGTACCATGGACATTCGGGTATGAAACAGTGGGGGGCAATGTCGGAAAGCTAAGATCTCCAAAAAGCGATACAGAGTATCTCAGCACCTCGGTACCACACTAACAGAATCAGTTCTTCGATAGCGGAGCGGCCGTGTATTAAAACTACTCAGGGAATCAAGACCACAAATCGACCACCACTTTGAAAACTCAGAAATTTTCTTTGTTTGAAGAAGGAATAAAGTAGTGCATAATGGTGATTCTCAAAGGACGAATGTCACAAAAGGTAAGTTCCTCAAAATCTCTATTTTCTTTTATTTTCAACATGCATCACTACTGTTCATGCCTCCCATTTGCTTAGCTTAACTCAGATAGAACCTATTCGCTTAGGGGGATCCAGCTCATATTTCGGTAGAAGTACTCTTCGCTCAGGCTGTTTTATGTAGCTTAACTCAGGTAGAACCTTTTTGCCTAGGGGGATCCAGCTCATATTTCCGGGTAGAAGTACTCTTCGCCAGGCTCGCTTTTCGTAGCTTAACTCAGGTAGAACCTTCTCGTCTAGGGGGATCTAGCTCATAGTTCTGGGTAGAAGTACTCTTTGCTTAGGCTGTTTTACGTAGCTTAACTCAGGTATAACCTTTTCGCCTGGGGGATCCAGCTCGTATTTCCGATTAGAAGTACTTTTCGCCAGGCTCACTTTTCGTAGCTTAACTCGGGTAGAACCTTTTCATCTAGCGGGATCCAGCTCATATTTTCAGGTAGTAGTACTCTTCGCCCAGGCTCGCTTTACATAGTTTAATTCAGGTAGAACATTTAATTCAGGTAGAACCTTTTTGCCTAAGGGGATCCAGCTCATATTTCTGAGTAGAAGTACTCTTCGCCCAGACTTGCTTTTTGTAGCTTAACTCGGGTAAAACCTTTTCTCCTAGGGGGATCCAACTCATATTTTTGCGTAGATGTACTCGTTGCTCAGGTTGTTTTACGTAGCTTAACTCATGTAGAACCTTTTCGGTTGGATGGATTTAGTACTTTATCAATAATACAGGGCACCAACCCCTGGTTACATTTTCTTTCAATAATACATGGTACCAACCCTGATTATATTCCTCCTTAGTAATATAGGGTACTAACCCCTGGTTACATTCCTTTCAAGTACTACAGGGTACCAACCCCTGGTTACATTGTCTTTCAGTAATACAGGGTGCCAACCCCTTGTTACATTTTCCTTCAGTAATATATGGTACCAACCCCTAGTTATATTCATTCTCGGTAATTCAGGGTACCAACCCCTGGTTACACTCCTTCCTACTGATATAGGGTGCCAACCCCTGATTACATTTTCTTTCAGTAATATAGGGTACCAAACCCTGGTTATATTCCTTCCTAGTGATACAGGGCGACAACCCTTGGTTATATTCCTTTTCAGTAATACAGGGTACCAACCTCTAGTTACGTTTCCTTTCAGAAATACATGGTACCATTCTCTAATTCTATTTCCTTTGGTAACGCAGGGTACTACCCCGTGGTTGCATATCTTCACATAGCTAGTTTATACTACTATCTTTGTCTTTCTTTTGATAAATTAGATAGTTTATAGCTTTCTCTAAATAAGTCACAAAATTTTTCTAGTGCCAGACTGGGGCAGAAAAATTTTGTTCGCTTTGTTTGTTTCTGATGGCTTTGCAGGCTCTGCTTTATAGCATAAGTGACGATTAAAGCTTGCAGTTTCAGCTTCTCATCAAAAGAAAGAAATCTTTCAATCACATAGTTGGAGTTAGTTTTGATAATATGTCAGCAACCCAACTTCTCTAGCTTCATTTTCTAAATTTCGGATCAGTAAAGCAAGCAACTGAGATTGAATCATAATCTTTTCTTCAAAGAGCATCAAGATCCAATTTAAGATCAACAAAAGCGAGCAAGTCAAGAATCAAGATTTGACTCCAGAAGGCACATAGATAGGAATTTTATAACTCTTAGTTTGCAGACATATGTAGTTCTTTTCTCTTTTCCTTTTGATGTAAGCGGCAAGTAAAGTAGCAGCAACAACAGTCTTAACTCCAGTATCCGATAGTCCCAACTATCAAATCTTCCCAAAATTATACTGACCTGATTCCTTTATAGCCAGGGATATGTAGGCAACCTCAGATGTAAGGTTCGGTCACCTTTTTCAAAAATGTTTTCATTGGAGAGATATTTGAGCAAAGGTTAATCATGGCATTCACTTTTCTTTGCATGAAAACTCTTCATGTTCTCGAGCAAAAAGGGGCAGCTGTGAATACCTAATTTTTGCATCACTTTGAAATCTCCTAAATTAGTTTCTCAAATTTCTTTTTTTTTTTTTCATATAGTGTGCATTTTTGTTCGTATTTTATTTCATAAAATATCAAAAATACTTTTTATTTGTGCATTTTACTTTACGTATTTAATTATACGAAAAATATTTTTTTCTTTATATTTGTGAATTTTAGGATTTAAATAGATTAAAGTGTAATTAAAGGTTGATGGATTAGGCTAGTGATATTTTTAATTGAAATTGGGCCAAGCTTGGACCAAATCAGGTGGCCCAGAGCTCATATACCCGGTCCAAACTTGACCCAACCTGGATCTGCTCCTCTACCAAGATTGGTTGAGAGATGATCTCAGCCATCCATTTTAGTTCAATCCAACGGCCTTTATTTAATCTTATAAGGCCTTGTAAAATCCAAGGCCATTTTAGACCTAAGAGAAGAACTAAACTCCTCTCTTTTCACTCTCTCTCATCCCTCTGCCTCTCCGCCGCCCCTCACAGTGGCTCCGCCGATCGGAAATTGCCACCACCGGCCGGCCACTGTCCAAACACCACAAATCTTACACCATTCTTCTCCCCTCACTCTCCTATTCTCGATTCCAAATCCCAAAACCTTCGAAACCCTCCCCAAATCCATAGATCTAGCCCAGAACGAAACCCTAGCCGCCACTCACCACCCAAATTCATGGAGCTCTGGGCACCTCTTTCACCTACCACCAACAGAAACATGTAGATCTCCTCTAGGGCACCGTTTTTTCTTAGTTTCAACCTGAAACTCCGACCACCACCGCCTCATTGCCACTCCGCTTCCTCACCACCACCAAATACATCAAACTGTTATTTTTTCCTAGATATGACCTGGGAACGACCCTCTCTAGGCGACATGATGTTGAAATCACTAGCCGGCTCCCCCGAATTGGTGGTCCTAACGTCTGCCGCCTAGAAAAGTTTCTTCAAAGGTCGCTCGTCATCATTTGCCACTGCTCGCGTCGTCCCTGAGATTTATGGACAGTTTCACATGCCCTTGATTGGTATAACCCTTACTTCCTTTTTATCTTTTCTGATTTTTTTCTTTTGTACTTAGTATTAGTTTTAAGGTTTAATTTCTATTCATGTTGCTGTTATTTGTGTGCAATTGAGCTAGGGTAGTTTTGATTTTCAATTAAATGTTACTTTATAAATTTGAATTTCATTCTTCGACATAGCCGGTCAAGTAGTTCGTTATTGTCTATTAGTTCTGATTTTGGTTCTTCGACCTAGCCGGTAGACTATTTTGTATGGATTTGTTAAGTTGAATTTTCAGTTCTTCGACCTAGTCGGTCGATAGGTAAGTCATTATGTTAATTTCATGAAAAATCAAAAAAAGATTAGTTAAGTTATTCATATAGTTAGTCGTATGTTTAGTTGTTACTAGTCGTGATAGTTTAGCGATGTTCGTTTAATTTCTATTTTGAGCATTAGCTTGTGAATTCAGTTGTTGTTCCATGTTAGTTTGCACAAATCAAATTGTTTCAATCTAGTTAGTTTGAGTATTAGTTCCATTTGAAAGTCTTGTTTATCGTTTAGACAATTCTTAGTTGTTTGAATTTGATTTGGTTCAAAATCAAGGGGTTTTGTACTGTTTTAGTTCAAAACTGAAGTTTAGTTAGTATAGTCATGAAATGGGCTATGCTAGTAGCTTACTTTTTAGTACTAAAGGGGCTGAAAGTTCATTTTCCTCCATGCTTTTGCCACTTTAGCTGGCTTGTACTGTCCTTTCCCTTTTGGACAGACTTTTAGCACATAAAGTGAGTCTTTTGGGCAGGTATTTGGTAGCAAAACTTAGTCCTTTTGGACAGGCTTTTGATAAACCAAAATCTATCCAAAAGGTGCTTTTTGTTTCCTATTAAGATTTCATTTCTCACACACTTGGAGATCATCCTTTACACTCTAAGAAAGACACAACTTAAGAGAGTAAAAAGGCCTCTGTTGAACATCAAAGTAAATTGAAGAACTGAAAGCTTTGTGGGTAATCTTCTGAGTGCATAATCTTTGAGAAAACAAAAGATTTTTTTTTTAACTTCTGAAATTACATAGTTACTAGTTCCAGTGCTTCTTGCTTGATTTTTTGGGGTACTCTTGGGTTCTGCTACTACTGATTTGTTGCTGCTTTCCACTGCTGGTTCTGCTTGTTGGTCTGAAGTAGCTTTGATATCAAAAGATTTTGTTGTTATTTCTTTCTCGAAATTCCGCAACACGACATTCATTTAACCTTCATATGACCACAGTGATAAAAATGAATGAGAATCATGATGTTTTGAATGTTTACTTCCACCGTGTGACATGTTTTTTAGCTTAATGTATGCAAATATGAATGTTTGTATGTATGAAATCTAAGTAATGAAAGTTTTAAATAACTGTTATTGTTTCAAAGCTTTGAGACGTACATGCTATATCTGTTACAACCCGTAATTGCGTACGTTAGATTACGCCGTAAGATAGTCTACATATAGGGCCTAAGAACCGGAAAAGATTTCAAAAAGTTAAGAAAAGAGCAAAAGGCGTCGCAAAGCTGGGTATGCTACCGCAAAACCCACATGCGAGCTACATATCTAACACTGAAATCGCAGACCAAGATAGATTTTTGGACAAAGATCAATGCCAGAAATGCGGTCGTAAATGCGTTCGTATTTCTAAAATACGAACCGCATATTGCACTTAATGAATGGCAGACTGAAACAGATTTTCTGGGCAAAATCTACGTCAAAAATGTGGTCCAATATGCGATCGCATTCCAGCAAATGCAAACCGCAAACCAGACATCCTACATCGCAGAATGAGACAGATTTCTGGGCTGAGGTTCGCGTCCAGAATGCGAACCGCAAGTTGATTCTGCGACGTAAATGCGATCGCAGACTGGTAGGCGTCAAACACATGCGTCACTTATTTGCCGACCTTTTAAAGGTTTATAACCCAGATATTTCACCCTTACTTCAAACCTTGAAAGCCAAACAAGATAGAACCCCTGCAACCCCTTTCTCAAAAAGCCCACACAAGCCCTAATCAATTTCCCTCTCTTTCAAGTTCTAATTGGGGAAAGAAATCTAGAGATTGAAGAACTAAGGAAAGGCCCTAACTGATTTTCCTCTCTTTCAAGCCCTAGTTGGGAGTGGAACCTAGAGGTTGAAGAACCAAGGAAGAGGGCTGAGTTATCCAACATGCAAGGTAAGTTACTGCTCTCTTCCATACATTCTTTCTCCTGGAAATTCTTGATAATTCGTTCTATGCATGTAAGAACTCACGGGATGGTGATCGAAAGCCGTGAGTTCAAATTAATTACTGGTAATGGACTGGGTTATGGTTGTTTTGGGTTGCTGTTGGACTGCATGTCTTACTGTTAATTTTGTGGAGTTTTGGAGGAGGAAGGGTGTGGAGAAACACCATATAAATTTAGGATTGTGGTTAACAATAACTATAAAGCTTAGAGGATAACGATAAAATCGTTTCTTTTATTGTAGACTAAGGAGTATGATAGCTGCATAGCTTGAAATCGGTGCAGAGTGTACAAGGTATGTGAGACCGTCCCTTTCTTTCTTTTGCACAACTCTAAGTATACACAAAGCAATGAACGAGCCCTCAAAGATATTCTACTCTTAGAAGCTAGGAGTGCTTATGTTGTTTCCCCTCTTATGGGAGGATTGATGTGTGATGTTTCTTCGACCTTACTTCACTTTGAAAGATTCAGGAAGAGTGATTCCTATGAGTCCAACATGCATTATTTATTTTACTCTACCGAGCCGCGCTATAGTCGGCCGGGTATGGCACCTATTGTGCAACTATACCTATGTATATGTTTTACTCTATTTAGTCGCGCTATAGTCGACAGCTATTTTACTCTACCGAGCCGCCCTATAGTCGGCCTGGTATGGCACCTATTGTGCAACCACAGATCAGTTGGGTATGATGATGATGAGGCCCACAAAGGCGTATGTATATGATGATGATGAGGCCCACGGAGGCGTATATATGTATATGATGATTTTACAAAGGATATAAGTATATGCATATGCACATCAGGCATTTCATGGTTAGTCGCCATTAGAGGCACTCAGATGGTACGGGTTGTATGTTTCTTATCCCGACACATATTATTGTTCTTATGTCATGTTTTCCTATCTTACATACTCAGTACCTTATTCGTACTGACGTCCTTTTTCTTGTGGATGCTGCATGTCGTGCTACAGGTTCGGATAGACATATAAACGAGGCTCCCCCACCACAGTAGGCTGCCCAATTCAGCGGATATTGGCGAGATCCATTCTTCGGACTTGCCGTGGTCTTGGTATGCATTTTGTCATAGGCATTATGGGCATGTCGGAGCCCTGTTCCGACCTAGGTTGCATTACTTATCTTCTTTTAGATGCTCATAGACAAGGGGTTGACTTATGTGTAGTGAGATTGTCTTGTCGGCAAATGTATTTTGTTGTATAGTTTTTGCATTGCAGCCTTGTTGGCCATATTATATATGTATGCACATGTCATTATCGGAAAGTTTAAGCTGATTATGATTATTGTTTGTTATTTATACTAGCCTCGTCGGTCCTTATAGACAATAAGAGAAGTGTGATGACAGGTACGTTGGCACTCGGCAAGTAAGGTCCGGGTTCCAGTCGCGGCCCTCCGGTTTGGGTCGTGACAATATCTCTTTCGGTCATGAATATCGATGCTTATCAAATCTGATCATCCTCAGCCGGCTTAATAAGTTCGATCCATAGACAAAAGTGGTTATGCTTGTCGCATATAACTGGTCAAATAATAAAAAATGAAACTATTTTCAGCTATGCTTTAAAATAAATTGGCTTTTATGTTCTGTCCAAATGTGTGAAAGTTTTAAGCAGATTTGTTTCATTTAAGTTTATTCTTCTTTATTGCCATCTCGCTTCGATAGTGTTCGAAGCCGCGTTTCAATTTTTTATGTTCTGTTGTTTCCTTTTGGATTATTTCATTTGTGCTCATGAAGGTTAGTTTTTGGTTTAGGCCTTTTGTAAGGTTGAAATGATGCCTTTAATGATTAGGTGTTCTCATTTGATTGTTTCTTGCTAGGTTATAGGTTAATTAACAAATTTATAAGATGTAATCTCAATTCACTTAAATGTCAAGTAGTTGAATTAAGATCCATGTTTGCCTTGTTAATTTGGGCTTAACTGTAGGAATTAAATAGAACTTGTTAATTAAGGGTTGAATCTGGAAACTAAATGTCAAGTGTGCTTTGTTGGGAAGAATTTCAAAGATTGTGGGCCCGATGATTCTTAATTGACTTTTGTCTTTAGTTTGTGTCATTCCAATATTACTAATTAATTTAATTTTAGTAAAAATATTTGATTGTTTGTTTGTGCTTTTAACCTTATCTTTCGTGTGACTTACAATGGGGAGCAAATACTGGGCAAAACAAAATGCTAGGCCCAAAGACAATAACCAGCAATTGGCCAAATGGTCATTTAATTTCAAAAGGGGCTAACAACCTAGTACCAAATAATTTGGCCCAATGTCCACGTGATAACCAAAACGGGCAGCTTGTTCAATACAAGTAAGCTGGCCCATCATTGATTCTCCATATCTTTTCAACAATAAAAATCCAAAAAGTCAGTTTATTTGTTTAACTAATTTAAAATTTAATTAATTTAAACGCTAGGCAATTAGTAGGCGCGTTTCAACCTTTTCACTCACGGACTCACTTGTGCAGCGTGATATTTAACATTCAATAGATGGATTCAATAATCATATACCATATCTAAGAGCTTTAATTAATTTCTATTTTAATTAGTCCTTTGCTAAAATCGTGGATTCGCTTGTGTAGCGCGATAGTTGGTATTTAATTAAGTTTTTCGAATGTATTAATTTTTTCAAAAGTAATAACGTACTAATAGTCCTTGTCATGACTGCGGATTCACTTGCGTAGCATTGTTATAATAAAATTAATAAATTTTGTCTCGATCACGTATTCGCTTGCGTAGTGTAGTTATGACATCTTATTATACAAAATATTCTTTAATTTTTTTTAATAATCAAAAAATAAAAGTGGATAGGTAAAACATGAAAATTAATAAAATACAATTTGTCCAAAAATAATTCAAGTCAAGTTTAAGTCAATAAAGCGACCGTGCTAGAACCACGGGACTCAGGGAATGCCTTACACCTTCTCCCCTGAATTCCTTAACTGGACTTTGTTTTTCCTGACCAATAATAATAGAGTTAAAACTTCCATTGACTAGGATTCAAATAAAAGGTGACTTGGAATACTCAAAGTCAATTTCAAGTGGCGACTTTGTAAATAAAATAATCCCTACTCAAGTTTGTCAATTTAATTAGAAAAACTCTTTAACCCACACACAATCCATAACATACAATATATCTTTTTGGGGCAAAAAGGGCCGTGACACCAAACACAACCTCATAAGCATCATATTACCCAAAGGAGCATCTTAGCATAAACTGCACAAGCTTGAACATAATTCATAGAAAGTAAACTCCTAACATTTTTTTTAAAACACAACAATATGGTTATACAACAAGTGATGGTATTTCTCCTTCATCTCTTCCTCGGCCTCCCAGGTGGCCCCTTTCACTTGTTGGTTTCGTCATAGCACTTTCACGGAGGTAATCTCTTTATTCCTCAACTTTCGGACTTGTCTATCAAGAATGGCAACCAGGAACACTCATAAGTCAAATTCTTCATTAAACTCAATAGCCTCTACCGGAACAATGAGTGGCGAATTCCCAAATCACTTGCTTCAACCGAGACACATGAAACACGGGATGCATGGAGGACAACAATGGAGGAAATAAAACTCATAGGTTACTTGGCATATTTCTTTCAAGATTCTATAAGGCCCAATGTGTATGCACCTACTTACCGTTATTAATAATTCACATAATGTCTTCATGGAGAAAATCTTTGAGAAGAACCCATTCACTTTCTTCAGACTCCCAAATCTCTATGCCGAACATCCAAATTGGACTTTTGGCGACCCTCAACCTCCTCCACCTTATTCTAGTATTTGAATGAATATTACCTTAGAGTCTCCTGCTCAATGTTCTTGATCATGGAATGATACTTCTTCTTTGAAATGTTTGAACCTACAACCCCAGCAAGTTTTAATGCAAATAGGAACGGTGGGGTTCGAGATTGAGCTAGAATTATTCAAAAATACACCAATGTGTTGAGCAGATGCATTTCAGGAAGTTATATCCTAAGAGGTATGAAGGTTACCACTAATAGCGATGGCATAGTTAATCATGGTGATGACATCATTGATTTAACTAAATGAGACCTAAAGTTAACTAGTACATATTGATAATGTTGGAATCATGTACATGATCCTAAGATGTAAAAGAAGCGAGTTGCGTAGGTATAAGGTTGTGGCCCACGGTGGGCCTGACCCGGGACCGGCACGGGCCCGCGGTCCCAATGGGCCTAACGGGCCTAGTGGTCCGGTCCCCCGTGGGCCTGGGCCGGGCCCAACGGTAATTTTTTTTAAAATTTTTTTTTTAAAAATAGCCAACGGCCAGATTTTTAAAATCTAGCCGTTGGAGCCTCAATTTGACCGTTTGAGCTTCATAAAATAGCCATTTTGGCCCCCAAACTTTAATTTAACCCCAAACTTTTTATAAATACACTTTTTACCTATTTTCACCTATAAATACCCCC
>MCJB01020494.1:6647-45217 GCA_002018475.1 Nicotiana obtusifolia
ATATATATATATATATATATATATATATATATATATATATATCAAAAATCCTTTCTACAAGGACTTAATAGCACAAAGGCCGAGTAGCCTCGATACACAGTATTAAGCACAGAAGGGATAAAATCGAACAGAAGCGACTTGATCTAGACTTGATCCCGCCTCGTCATCAAGATTTTCAAGGTTCTCTCATTCTTCGGACCCGATTGAACCCTCGGAATCATCCTCTTCAGGATAGGCAAATTTTCTGGCATCGGCTTCAAACACCTTGGCATCCTCAATTTCCGCAGATAAGTCAAACCTCGAGCTTGGACTTCCTCAAGGGCCTACGTACGAGAGTGCCACTTCATATGCTCGACCATATTTTTTTATTGGTCTTGAGCCGCTTCGGCGTCAGCCTTGTACTGAGCCATCATTTCATCAGCTTCGGCTTTGATCACGGCGGCTTCCGACTTGGCCATTTTATGTTTCTTGGCTAGATTATCTCGATTTGAGACAACCGACCCGACCCGAGATTGAAGCTCCTTGGCCTTTTTAGTCTGGATCTCGGCTTTTTTCCTTTGCCGCTCTTAGCTGGGTCTCTGCTGTGGTCAGAATGTCCGTCATCGAGAATACTGAGCTCGTGATCTCGAAACCAACTGACCCCGAACATGCTCGTCGTCGAACCGAAATAACAGAAGGCCAAAATATCCGTAATAGATCGCACATCACGGCGGGAATCTCGGCACGTATCAATGAAACCGCTTAATTAGCAAATCAAGAGATTTTTTACCTTATAAAAAATTGTATCTAAAGTGGATTCCTCTACTATATAAAAGGGGTCTGATTATTTGTCGGAAGAGGGGGATTGTCATTTTAAAAGCTATATACGGATCTCTTTAGTTATTGTCTCATTATTCTATTTTCGACTCCGATTGCAATGTTTCTTGGCCCAAAGGCGATCATCCTACAAGGCCAACGCTGCCCACCTTGTGTGGTTTGCATTTATCTTCTATCATTAATTTTTACTTCAATTTGATTTCTCATTTTTGTATCAAATTAGATCACGTATCCTTAAAACCGCATATAAATTCAATTATTATCTAATTTTAAGAGTAAACAATTATAATATAAAAAAAAATCGAAACTAATCATATTTTGGTCAAACGCATTAAACCAAGTAGTAGTAGTAGTAGTAGTACAGAATTTTATTGATCTAGTATTTTGGTAAAGGAAATTCAAACTGATGGCTTCCATATTGTTCCAAGAGCGTTTATCAACGATTAGGCGTGGTAATTTAAAATCAAACCCATTCAATTCGTTCAACCCATTTAAAGTTGCACTGATAATTGATTCGTCTATTTATTGAACTCAATTTATTTTGACCTAACTCGTTCATCTAAAGTTAGGCTAATTATTAACCCAAATTAATCCATGAGCAACTTTGCTAAAATATCTTTAAAATAATTCTTTTTTATTTGATGTGTTATATATGAACATAACAAAAAAATAAATTTATTTGATAATTAAATAATTCATAAGAAAACAATAAAGATTAATTAAAGTTTGCGAAGAATTGGTGGGTTGGACAATAACCTAAATTTTAGACTATTTTGACTCAGCTCATCTCAACGCAAATAACTTTTAGGTTTATTTGATAATAATAAATTGAACTATCAATTTATCGACTCAATTTATTTTAATCTGCACAAAATTAATCCAATCCGCGCATTTAATACCTCTGTTAGCAAGAGTTGAATACCCAAGTCCCAATATTGGTATAGCACAGAAACAAACTGAAATTAGGTCCACATAATGAATCAGAAAACCCACCAAAAAGTGAAAATGATGAGAGCCACAAATCATGCGTGCAATCTATCAAAGCATTGCTAAATTAAGTGGATTGGATAAGATAATAATCCGTCGCTTCCCAAAGATATTATTTATTGAGATAAAGAGGGTCCAACTCTTACCCAGTGACGTAAACTGCATCTGCTCTCTCAAGTTCCTTATATTAATTTTTTTTTTTACTTATCTATTTTAGCAAATTAAGAGAGAATTATTTTTTTTGTCAATGTTCTTTTAGTATTAAGTAATCACACTTTTCAAATTTAATAACTCTAATAACCATTAACGAGGATCATTTAGTAAAATAATCCATTAATAAATAATTTCTTAAGGAGTGTGCCAAGTCAATAGAGGACCAATAAAAAAGAAAGTACATGATTAGAAAGAGCTACTCGAATTTTTCAAGAAAAAAATATATTTTACAAATAGAATTATATATATATATATATATATATATATATATATATATATGTATAGGATAAAATAAGATATGACACGTGGCTAGCTAAAAGGAGGACACATGGAATCCAAGATGGATGGCTGAGGATCGAACGCAGCCACTCCGCTTGTCACCGGAAAGGATAACGTTCATAAATGTGTATTAAATGCTCTGCGCTTGGTAGTATTTACTAAGGAATATTCTGCAGCATTAAGAAAGACGGTCCGTTACAGAGAATTTGACATTTATGTTCACTGTTACATCCTCATCAATGACTCTCATAATTGGCATTAAAGGAGGGCATGATCCTAGGACCTCTTTCCCTAGTCATAGCTTTGAAAAGTGAGCTCAGTTACCGTTGTAAATGACACGAATTTTCTGGCAAGAACACATACTATATTCTAAACAAAGCTTTATACGACTTCATTTTCTTGCTTTCTGATCTTATCATTGTTGTGTTTGGAAACCGTGTTCATGGAACACTATCTTTGCTATTTCATCTATATTCTACTTTGCTATTTCATCTATATTCTAAGGGTAAGTATTGCGTATTTCTTTGATTATTATATTATTTCAGGATCAAATTAGTTCACTTGTCTGAAAATCACATATAAATTCAACTATACTATTTTACGGGCAAACAGTTTGGCGCCCACCGTGGAGACTAGACAGCCATGCAATTAAATTAATCCTTGCCTTTTTTACTGATGTGTTTTGACTATTTTGTCTTAGAAAAAATCACAAAAAATGGCAGATAACACTGTTAACGATATAAACAACCCTGAAATTCGAGGGGATCAGCCTCATTTCGAGGACTCAATCAATTACATCCACAATGAGGAGAATGACGCCACGCCGGTGCATGACAGACGGTACCCTCGACAGGTTCGGGAGATAACTTTCAAAGATGCCGACGAGGAACAAGTAGCGGATGCTGTGAGGATCTTGCAAGAGCACCATGCAATCATTTTAGGCCATCTCACGCGGTAGGATCAGGTTATGAAGGAACTGAAACAGGCGCTATCAGGTGCTATGAATAATGCAAACAGGTTTGATATGATTCCTCTCGTTGTTCTAGCGGACCAAACAACGCAGGGAGTCAACAACAACACTCCCAGGGGTGAAATTGACTCCGATGGAGCTGAGGGGAGCAGATCAGGTCATAACAACGAGAATGATTCATTTAAAAATGGGCTTTTACGATTCATGATGGAAATAAACGCCCCTATGGATCAAATCCCAGGCGCACCACCAGTATTGAAAGGCCCGAACTCAAAGAAGTATGTTCAATTGTCGTACAAGCCAAGTGCGGCACCAAAACTAATGCCGAAGCGTTTCAAAATGCCTGAAGTTCCAAAGTATGATGGAACTTCAGACCCACAGTAACATATTACCACCTACACAACGACGGTGAAAGGAAATGATCTAGCTCCTCATGAAACTGAATTTGTGTTGCTAAAGAAATTTGGCGAAACTCTCACGAGGGGAGCCCTAACGTGATATTCATTACTGCCCGAGCATTCCATAGAATCCTTTGAGATGCTCGCACATTCTTTCATTAAGCTCACGCGAGGGCCAGAAAGGTGCAAGTCCGGAAGGCCGACATATTTAGAATCACACAAGGAGAATCAGAATTATTACGAGAGTTTGTTACCCGATTCCAGAAAGAAAGAATGCTTCTCCCGGCCGTCCCGGATGAATGGGCAACTGAAGCATTCACCTAAGGATTGAATCCGAGAAGTTCAGACGCTTCCCGGAAGCTGAAGGAGAGCCTGCTTAAAACAACCTGGGCAGATGTTCACAACCGGTACAAGTCAAAGATAAAGATCGAAGATGTCCAGGTCGGTTCTACATTATCAGCCAAAGGACGAGAGAAGAATAGAGAAAAATCAAAGGATGACTACGACGACAGATAAGCGGACTTCGAGGGTTGGTTTTTCCCTACGAGCGTACTGAAGGCCGAGGTAGAAATTTTCGAGTAGCAAACAAGTTCACCATTGACAGAGGGACTGATCGTGGTCGAAACAATAGATCACTTCAAGATAAACAAATTTCGAGGCCTCAAGATCTTTCTTACCCCAGGTTGTCCGAATATAACTTCAATGTCATTGTAGTGGAACTGGTGTCAGCCATGAGGAATATTAAAGATGCACGATTCCCGAGACCTATGAGGTCTGATTCCAGCCAGAGGGATCCTAATTTATGGTATGAATACCACGGTACAAACGGTCACAGAACAGGGGATTGCCGACATCTTCGGGAGGAGGTAGCAACACTATTGAAGAATGGTCATCTCCGAGAATTCTTGAGTGATCAAGCTAAGAACAATTATGGTCGCAACAGAGACAACACGGAATCTTCGAAGCAGGAGAAGAAGCCCCACGGCAGACAATCAACATGATCTTTGGGGGGAACAAAATTAACGGGGTCACCTTTGCGGTGGAAAAGAAGACTAAAGTATTGGTAACTCACGGCAAAAGACTCCAAGAGGACGATATCTCTTTCACGGAGGAAGACGCAGATGGATTGCTGTTACCACACAATGATGCACTGCTGACGAATGCTGAAGGATTAATGAAAACAACTCTCTTCGAAGTAGTGGATGCTGATATGGGATACAACTTCATCTTGGGAAGGCCATGGCTACACGAGATGAAAGTTGTACCTTCAACGTATCACCAATTGCTGAAGTTTTCAATGCCCGAAGGAATCAAGCAGATAAGAGGCGACAAACCAACAACGAGGGAGCTGAATGCAATCTTAGTTTCCAGTAGCAAAAGGATGGAGCGCACGACATAGCAATTACAGGAACCGGCGCCTACTCCCAAGTTAGAAGAGGTTATTCCAGGGGCAGAGTCGTCAGAACAGTATCAAGTGCCGAGATATTTCCAAGTTCCGGAAGAGACAGACGCAACAAAATCCACGGCAAAGGAACTAGAGCAAGTGGCACTGTTCGAAGATATCACTTGGGGACAAGACTGCATCCCGAGCTTAGGTTTGGTTTGTTGAATTCCTTAAAATTAACACTGATTGTTTTGCATGGTCGCATGAGGATATGACAGGTATCTCGACGGAAATAACCATGCACAAGCTAAGTTTGGATCCCAATGTACCACCAGTACGATAGAAGAAGTGCCCTATTGCTGAGGCAAGGAATTAATTCGTCAAAGAAGAGGTAACCCGCTTGCTTATAATCAGTTCGGTCAGAGAGGTAAGATATCCACACTGGCTAGCCAATCTAGTAGTAGTTCCTAAGAAGAACAATATAATTTCGTATGTATGTAGATTATAAAGATCTTAATAAGGCGTGCCCAAAAGATTCGTTTCCACTACCAAATATCGATCAAATAATTGATGCCACGGCCGGGCACGAGTTAATGAGTTTTCTTGATGCTTATTCCGAGTACAACCAAATTAAGATGAACCTAGAAGCTCAGGAAAAGACTTTGTTTATACAAATTTCGGTACATATTGTTACAATGTAATGCCCTTCGGGTTGAAAATGCTGGAGCCACTTATCAACGGCTCGTAAATAAGATGTTTGAAAAGAAATTACGAAAGACCATGGAAGTTTATATAGACGATATTCTTGTTAAGTCTTTGTGACCACCTTAAGTATTTGCAAGAAACATTCGATATCCTGAGGAAGCATAACATGAAACTTAACCTTGAAAGTGCGTGTTCGGGGTCAGCTCCGGTAAGTTCCTGGGGTTTCTAGTCTCACAAATGGGAATTGAAGTAAACCCTGGAAAAATCAAGGCCGTAGACGATATCCCGGATCAATTATCAAACATGAAAGAATTCCAAAGGCTCACAGGAAGGTTAGCAGCTTTGAGTAGGTTCATTTCTCGGCCGTCGGAGAAGTGTCATCGCTTCTTTACATTGCTCAAAAAGAAGAACAATTTCGAATGGACACTAGAGCGCCAGCAGGCTTTGAGGGACCTGAAGAAGTACTTATCAAGCCCTTCATTGATCTCAAAACCAAAAGAAGGCGAAACATTTCTAGTCTACCTCACGATTTCAGAAGTTGCGGTAAGTGCGGTTTTAGTCCGGGAGGACGAAGGTACACAATTTCCTATTTATTATGTTAGCAAAATTTTAACGGGAGCAGAAACTCGCTACCCACATTTGGATAAACTGGCTTTAGCTCTCGTAGTCGCCGCTCGGAAGCTAAGGCCCTATTTTCAATGCCACCCAATAGCTATGGTGAGTACTTTCCCTTTGCATAAAATCCTTCATAAACCCTAGCTCTCTGGAAGATTGGCCAAATGGGCCATCGAAATGAGTAAATTCGACATAGAATATAAACTGAGGACTGCAATTAAGTCACAAGTCTTGGCTGATTTCGTGGCCAATTTTAGTTCGGGACTGCAGAGGCAGTAATGGTGTCGGAATTGACATCAGGGGTTTCAATCTTATTTACGAACGGAACCTCGAATGTAAAGGGGTTTGGGCTCGGAATAGTTTTAATCACGCCTTCGGGGGAAACCTTAAGGCAAGCCATCAACATGATCCCTTTAACTAATAATGAAGCAGAGTATGAAGCTTTGATTGCGGGGCTCGAATTGGCCCGAGGACTTGATTCCAAGGTTATCGAAGTCAAATGCGACTCACAGTTGGTGGTAAATTAGGTTTAAAGTTTCTTTGATACCAAAGAAGAACGTATGCAACAATACGTGGTAAAGGTCCATACTCTTTTGGCACGATTCCGTGAGTGGTCAATAACTCATATCCCAAGAGAGGATAATGCAGAATCGGATACGTAAGCAAACTTAGGTTCATCGACGAAAATAAGGGGATTGGAGTCCGGTGAATGGTGGTATAACTGATAAGCTCAGTCCTTGATACGGATGGTTACTACGAGGTGAATTCGGTTAGTCTGGTCTGGGACTGGAGGAACGAAATAATTAACTACCTCGAGCACGGAAAGTTGCCCGACGATTCCAAAGCATCAAGGGCGTTACGCACCAAAGCTGCACGTTATAGCTTTAGGAAAGGCCAATTGTATAGAATATCTTTCCAATGCCCGCTGGCCCGGTGTTTAGGAGCGTCAGAAGCTAACTATGTCATGAGAGAAAATCCACGAAGGGATATGCGACAATCACTCAGGCGTAGAGTCTTTGGTGCTGAAATTGGTACGAGCAGGATATTGCTGGCCTTGCATGGAACAAGACACCAAAGATTTCGTACGAAAATGTGATAAGCTCCAATGCTACACATTGACAAGCGCAAAGACGGTGTGTAAAACTTAGGCTCGCTAGTTGATTATAGTATAGAAAATATCGTATCCACATGGACTGGATTTAAATGGTGTTTTCGTAGCTTCTAGTTTAATTGCTATCCAAGATGATCAACAATTTAGATTTTTGTGATTTAAAACTAAAACTAACAAAGTGTCTAAACTATTGGCTAACGACAGTCGCAACAAGAGTAAGCAAAGAAGATATCAATAAGAGAAAATAGGGGTTGATTGGATAGGTGCAAGATAGTTGTTTGGGAATTAACTCTAGTTTATTCACTTCTAAGTTTCAAGTGAGTCTCTCCAATTCACTCAATTATAGTTCAAACGTTCAGTAGAAACTCCTTTCTCGATTAAGTCTCAACCTCGCAATATAAACTAAGTTAAACTCAATGAAAATATGCAAGAATTCATAGTGGATTGATTCTTAGGAGAACCTCTTTCGATTATTCTCCTAACTAGGTCTAAACAATAATTCAACTGGCCTCTTTGATTACTAAGAAGAATCAATGAATCCACCCAACAAGATAGTGCAAAAACATCACAAGTTATGCCTCTTTCGATTACATAAACATGTGAATATATATGCAACAATTAAAACACCTAAAACGATTCAATACATTAACTAGAGTTAACACCACAAACAACTCTCAAAACACCGAATCCATCAATCCCTAAAGAAGAATTACTCCATTGATATGGAGACATCTCAATTAAGTTTAAGTAAGCGGAAGACATAAATAATCCAAACCCTTGTCTTGAGTGAGGATTGAATGGTGAAATCCTTGTGCTCTTGCTTCTCCCACTTCTCCTTAGCCTCCTTAGGTCTAAATTATGTCAAAAGTCCTCAAAATACCGTTTTTCCATGTATATATACCAAGTAGGGTTGGGCCCAAACAAACACCTTCTCCTTCACGAAATAGGATTTTTTCCGGACAGGACGTGTGCGGCCGCGCACCTAGGAAGGTGCTCACTCATTAGGCTGCACACTTTGCGTAGTGTTCTGCCTTATACGCATGCACAGTGCACACTCGCGCACTTGGGTGACGCTCGGCTCGATTCTTCGTTTCTCTCTTTGAATGCACTAGTGTCCGTTGATCCCCGAACTCGATCCCAACTAAATCCTTGGGCTTTTACTCAGACTTCAAAGCTCCAAAATAGCGTGAATTCATCCCATAACATCTACATAGCTCGAAATCACTCCTACAAGGCATAAAACATATAATTAGTGCAAAACACTAGAGATTAAAGTTCAAACTCAATTAAAGTGCAGTAAATTAGAGTGCGACAAGCAACTAAAATACACAATTATAGCTTACCATCACGCATCACTAGTACATCAACCGGCGAAACCCTTACATTCGGTTCTGTCCCCATGGCCGTTCATGAGATGAGGGATGGACATCGTCGGACCGTTGCCACCGGCTCCCGAAAAGGTAAGATTTCTTTTAATTTTGACTAATTATTTTTCTAAATGGGTGGATACAGGTTCTTATCAGAAGATCGGAGAATGCAAAATTGTCAATTTCCTGTGGGAAAATATAATTTACAGGTTCGGAATACCAAAAGAGATAGCATGAGACAATGGGCCACAGTTTATCGGTGCAAAAGTTACAAAGTTCCTCGAAGACTTGAAAATAAAGAGAATCACATCTTCACCTTATCATCCGAGCGCAAACGGTCAAGCGGAGTTGACAAGCAAAGTGATCATTAAAAACCTCAAGAAAAGGTTGGAAGCAGCGAAAGGCAAATGGCCCGAAGAGTTGCCCAGGGTTCTATGGTCCTATCGAACAACGGCCAAATCAAATATAAGAGAAACTCATTTTTCCCTCGTGTACGGTGCTGAAGCCCTAATCCCGGTTTAAGTGGGTGAACCCACTTTGAGATATTCTCAAACAAACGAAGAATCGAACAACAAAGCAATGCGAATCAACTTGGAACAGCTTGAGGAACGCAGGGACTTGGTGCATGTAAGAATGGCAGTTCAAAAGCAGAGGATGGAGCGATATTACAATCGCGACGCCAACTTCCATTTTTTTAAAGTAGGAGACTTGGTTCTAAGAAAAGTAACACAAAATACTCGGGAGTTCAACACGGGAAAGCTAGGTCCAACGTGGGAAGGTCCTTACCAGATTTCAGCTGTCACAGGGAAAGGTTCATACGAGTTGAAGAACCAGAATGGGGACAAGTTGCCCAACAACTGGAACGTGGCACACCTCAAAAGATATTATTGCTGATGAACAACACTCAAACAGAAAGTATGAGCTGCACTCTTTTTCCCTTTGTTTAGTTTTTGTCCCAATTGGGTTTTTCTGGCAAGGTTTATAACGAGGCAGCGATGGAAAGCATACTACAAAGACAGCGGCAATAAGACCTTTGATAGCAAGGCAAACGAACAAGCTTCCACTCGGGGATGATTAGGTAATCTTTGGTTCGATAGCAAATTCCCACCGAGAAGTTAAGTTTGCTACCGAACATAGGTTACCCGACCGTTCACGGGTAATAACCGCTAGAGGATTGTTAGGTATTCTTTCGCTCGATAGCATGGATTCCTAAGCAGAAACAAGAAATGTTGCTGAGTGAAGGATTACTTAGCAATTCATTGGTGGGACCTCGAATATACAAGACTTCTAGTGTTCCAATTTACATTCTTCGCATTCAAACAGTGGGGTGGGGGGGGGATGATACGGGGATACAACAACAATGACTGCCACACCAATCGAGAATGAAAATCCAAAAAGAAAATGCATCATAGGGACCGGGGATTGCATAGCCAGCCCTATAGAAACAAGTTGTACAAGATAGCCACAAGTAATGACAATTTCTTTTCTGCATAGCAAAAAGCTTATGTAATTTCTAAAAATAGAAGGAATAAAATGAAATCCTTTTGTTTTGTCTTGTTTATTTCTCAGTGATGAGCTGATTTTGTCATTAGAAAGTGAAACAAGTACTTCAAATGTTAGTGCCGTAATGAACAGGGGACGTCCTCTTCAAGAGTACCGTAAACATAAGAGGGCTCTCTCTTATAAAAACCCTCACGTTAAAGGGTTGGTTCCGGAATAATCAATGCCGGCCAAAATGCCATCGGGGAAAAATACACCCGAAGCCTCATATGAAAAGGATGCAAAAAGCAAACTTGCGCAAATATTCATAGAAACTCTTACGTAAAAATAAAACTTGCACAAATATTCATAGAAACCCTCACGTAAAAGGGATAATACTCAAAACTGAAACGCTTTGAAGAAAAGGCATCCGAGACTACTCATAGTAAAGCACGAATTGGACAACATACACATAACGCTTGAGCAAATGCAAAAGTTAAAGGCTTGCTTGGATATTCAAATGAAAGTAAGACTCAAAGGATATTTGAACAGAAAGTATGTCTTTATTAACAAGAACGGGCCAAAACGTTACAAGTACAAAATAAGAAAAGGAAAAAAAAGCTAAACTGCAGCGCTTCCGGATCCAGGTGGAAGAGAAGTATCTGCATTGCCGGGACGATTAGGTAGTTTTAGTTCCACCAATGGCTCAACGCTTTCCCTAGTTTGGTCTTCGGCCTCATCGCCTTCCGATCCTTCTTCAGTTTCCGAAAATTCAGAACCAGAATCAGAAGAACCCGGAGCATCAGGCTGCGCCGAGAGTCCAATTTTTGCTGCCAACTCAAGCTCTCGGGCCTTAGCAATTTTGGCATCAACATCAATGATACTAGCTTTGGCCTCTTCCAAGGTTTTTCTGCTCATGCTATACATGGAATAAGTTTTTTCAACAATGAGGGATGTGCTTGGCGCTTAAGTTCTTCTTTGAATTGAGTAACCTCGGTGGAAAGGTTTCCTCGGGTAGATCTAGCAGATTTGTGGCTGGCGTCGAGCTCGCGGACAGTTGAAATAAAGAGCCTATTATGCTCGACAGTTTGCTTGTATTTCTTTTCTAGCTGGGCATGTTTCACCTCCACGGCAGCAAGCTCTTCACTTTTAGAGTTCAAGGCTGCCTCCAAGTTAATCACTCTTTCATCAGAGGCAGCCTCACGGTCGGCCGTAGCAAGAACGATGTTCTGGACTTCTGCCCAATTGGCCTTGGCCTTATCAAATTTAACCCTCAGCGGCCCAATTTCTTGGCTAAAGGTTACCGCTTCTTGCTCGCTTTGCTACAAACGAGCCTCCAAAAGTGAAATCAGGCCTTAGCCAAGAAATTGGGCTACTGAGGGTTAAATTTGATGAGGCCAAGGCCAAATGGGCAGAAGTCCAGAACGTTGTTCTTGCTGCAGCCAATAGTGAGGCTACCTCCACTGAAAGAGTGATGAACTTGGAGGCAGCCTTGAACTCCAAAAGTGAAGAACTTGCTGCCGTGGAGCTGAAACATGCCCGGCTAGAACAGATGTACAGGAAAACTATCGAGCATAATAGGCTCTTTAGTTCAACTGTCCGCGAGCTCGACGTTAGCCTCAAATCTGCTAGATCCTCCCAGGGAAACCTTTTCGCCGAGGTTACTCAACTTAAAGAAGAACTTAAGCGTCGAGAGACTTCCCTCATTGTTGAAAAAAATTATTCCATGTATAGCATGAGGAGAAAAACCTTGGAAGTGGACAAAGCTGGTATCATTGATGTTAATGCCGAAATTGCTAAGGCCCGAGAGCTTGAGTTGGCAGCAAAAAACGGGCTCCTGGCGCATTCTGATGCTCCAAGTTCTTCTGATTCTGGTTCCAAATTTTTGGAAACAGAAGAAGGATGGGAAGGCGATGAGGCCGAAGACCAAACTGGGGAAAGCGTTGAGCCATCGGCGGAACCATCTACTCATCCCGGCAATGCGGATACTTCTCTTCCACTTGGATCTAGAGGCGCTGCAGTTTAGCTTTTTCTTTCTTTTCTCATTTTGTACTTGTAACATTTTGGCCCGTTCTTGTGAATAAAGACATTTTTTTTTTCAGATATCGTTTGAGACTTACTTTTGTTTGAATATCTATGCAAGCCTTTAACTTTTGCATTTGCTCAAGCATTCTGTGTATGTTGTCCAATTCGAGCTTTACTATGAGTAGTCTCGGATGCCTTTTCTTTGAAGTATTTTGGTTCCGAGTATTATCCCTTTTACGTAAGGGTTTCTATGAATATTTGCGCAAGTTTGCTTTTTGCGTCCTTTTCATATGCGGCCTCGAGTGTATTTTTCCACGATAGCATTTTGGATTCCAGGTATTAATTATTTTAGAACCAACCCTTTAACGTGAGGGTTTTTATAAGAGAATGCCCTCTTATGTTTACGGTGCTCTTGAAGAGGACATCTCTTGTTCATTACGTTACTAACATTTGAAGTACTTGTTTAACTTTCAAATGAGAAAATTAGCTCATCATTCAGACAAGAAATAGGATAAAAGCAAAAGGATTTCATGTTATTCTTTCTATTTTTAGAAATTACATGAGCATTTTGCTATGTAGAAAAGAAATTACCATTACTTGTAGCTATCTTGTATAACTTATTTCTACGGGGCTGGCTGCGCAGTCCTTGGTCCCGATGATGCATTTTGTTTCTGGATTTTTGATCCCGGTTGACGTGGCAGTCATTATTGCCATATCCTTATATCATTCCCCCCAGTGTTTGAGTGCGAATAACGCAAATTAGAACACTGGAAGTCTTGTATCTTCGAAGGTCCCACCAATGAATTTCTAGGTAATCCTTCACTCGGTAACATATCTTGTTTCCCCTTAGGAATCATTGCTATCGAGCGAAAGTATACCTAACATTCCTCTGGCAGTTTGTGCCTGTGAACGGTCGGGTAACCTCTGTTCGGTAGCAAACTTAACTTCCCGGTGGGAATTCACTATCGAACCAAAGATTACCTAATCGTCCCCGAGCGGAAGCTTGTTCGTTTGCCTTGCTATCAAAGGTCTTATTAGTGTTGTGTTTGTAGTATGATTTTTGTCGCTTCCTCATTAAAAACTTTGCTAGAAAAAACCCAATTGGGACAAAAACTGAACAAAGGGAAAAGGAGTGCAACATATACTTTCTGTTTGAGTGTTGTTCATCAGCTATAATATCTTTTGAGGTGCGCCACGTTTCAATTGCTGGGCAACTTGTCCCCATTCTGGTTCTCCAACTTGTATGAACATTTCCCAGTGACAGCTGAAATCCGGTAAGGACCTTCTCACGTTGGACCTAACTTTCCCGTGTTGATCTCCCGAGTATTTTGTGTTACTTTCCTTAAAAGAAATCCGCTAAGGACCTTTTTCAATCTTTTGATAAGAACCCGCTTCCACCCATTTAGAAAAACAATCACTCAAAATTAAAAGAAATCTTACTTTTTCAGGAGCCGGTGGCAGTGGTTCGATGATGTCCATCCCCTATTTTATGAACGGCCATGGGGACAGAACCGAATGTAAGGGTTCTGCCGGTTGATGTACTAGTGATGCGTAATGTTGGCACTTATCACATTTTAATACGAAATCTTTGGCGTCTTCTTCCATGCGAGGCCAGTAATATCATGCCCGTACCAATTTCAGCAACAAAGACTCTGCGCCTGAGTGATTGCCGCATATCCTTTCGTGGATTCTCTCATGACATAGTTAGCTTCTGACACTCCTAAACACTGGGCCAGCTGGCCTTGGACTGATTTTCTATACGATTAGCCTTTCCTGAAGCTATAACATGCAGCTTAAGTGGGTAACGCCTGTGATGCTTTGGGATCGTCGGGCAACTTTCCATGCTCAATGTAGTTGATTATTTCGTTCCTCCAATCCCATACCAGACTAGCCAAATTCACCTCATAATACCCATCCGTATCAAGGACTGAGCTCATCAGTTGTACCACCGTTCTGGACTCCGATCCTTTTTTTTTTCCATCGATGAACCTAAGTTTGCTAATGCATTCGCTTCTGCATTATCCTCTATCAAAGGATATGAGTTATTGACCACTCACGGAATCGTGCCAAAAGAACCTGGACCTTTACCACGTATTGTTGCATACGTTCTTCTTTGGCATTAAAGATCCCATAAACTTGATTACCACCAGCTGTGAGTCGCATTTGATTTCTATAACCTCAGAATCAAGTCCCCGGGCCAATTCGAGCCCTACAATCAAAGCTTCATACTCTCCTTCATTGTTAGTTAAAGGGATCGTGCTGAAGGCTTGCCATAAGGTTTCCCTCGAAGGCGTGATTAAAACTATTCCGAGCCCAGACCCTTTTACGTTCGAGGCTCCATCAGTAAATAAGGTCCAAACCCCTGATGTCGATTCTGACACCATTATTGCCTTCTTGGTTTGTAGAAGCAGCAGTCCCGGACTAAAATCGGCCACGAAGTCAGCCAAGACTTGTGCCATAATTGCAGTCCTCGGTTTATATTCTATGTCAAATTCACTCATTTCGACGGCCCATTTGGCCAATCTGCCCAAGAGCTCGGGTTTATGAAGGATGTTCCGCAAAGGGAAAGTACTCACCACAGCTATTGGGTGGCATTAAATATTGGGCCTCTGCTTCCGATAGGCGTCTACGAGAGCTAAGGTCAATTTTTCCAAATGTGGGTAGCGAGTTTTTGCTCCCATTAAAATTATGCTAACGTAACTAATAAGGAACTGCGTACCTTTGTCCTCCCGAACTAAACCGCACTTACCACAACTTCTGAAACCGCGAGGTAGACTAGAAATGTTTTGTCTTCTTTTGGTTTCAAGAGCAATGGAGGGCTCGATAAGTACTTCTTCAGGTCCCTCAAAGCCTGCTGGCTCTCTGACGTCCATTCGAAATTGTTCTTCTTTTTGAGCAATATAAAGAAGCGATGGCACTTTTCCGACGATCGAGAAATGAACCTGCTCAAAGCTGCTAACCTTCCTGTGAGTCTTTGGACTTCCTTCATGTTTGATAATTGATCTGGGATATCGTCTATGGCCTAAATTTTGTCGGGGTTTACTTGAATTCCCCATTGTGAGACCAGAAATCCTAGGAAATTACCAGAGCTGACCCCGAAATGCACTTTTCGGGGTTAAATTTCATGTTATGCTTCCTCAAGATATCGAATGTTTCTTGCAAATGCTTAAGGTGATCACCTGCATTCAAAGACTTAACAAGCATATCGTCTAAATAAACTTCCACGGTCTTTCTTAGTTGCTTTTCAAACATCTTTTTTGTGAACCATTGATAAGTGGCTCCGGCGTTTTTCAACCCGAAGGCCATTACATTGTAACAATATGTACTGAAATTTGTTATAAACGAAGTCTTTCATGATCTTCCGGGTTCATCTTAATTTGGTTGTACCCAGATCAATCATTTGATCGATATTTGGCAGTGGAAATGAATCTTTCAGGCATGCCTTATTAAGATCTTTATAATCTACACACATACGGAATTTATTGTTCTTCTTAGGAATAACTACTACAACATTGGCTAGCCTGTCTGGATATCGTACCTCTCTGACCGAACCGGTTTTAAGCAAGCAAGTTACCTCTTCTTTGATGAATGTATTTCTGGTGAGTTCAGCTTGTTCCAATACTCTCAATTGTATGATATTAGCCGAACTTCCTGGATCCACTAGTACACGCTTAATTTTAAAATCTAACACATTTAAAGAGATTACTAGTGCGTCATTGTATGGTAACAACAATCCATCCGCGACTTCCTTCGTGAACGTGATATCATCCTCTCGGAGGCTTTTGCTGTGTTACCAATACTTTAGTCTTCTTTGCCACCGAAAAGGTGACCCTGTTAATTTCATTCCCCCCAAAGATCATGTTGATCGTCTGGCGTAGGGCTTCTTCTCCTGCTTTCGAAGATTCCGTTGTCTCTGTTGCGGCCGTAATTTTTCTTAGCTTGATCACTCAAGAATTCTCGAAGATAACCATTCTTCAATGGTGTTGCTACCTCCTCCTGAAGATGTTGGCAATCCCCTATTCGGTGACCATTCGTCCCGTGGTATTCACACCATAAATTAGGATCCCTCTGGCTGGAATCGGACCTCACAGGTCTTGGGAGTCGTTCTTATTTAATGTTCCTCATGGTTGACACCAGTCCCACTACACTGACATATAATTATATTGTGACAACCTGGGGTAAGAAAGATCTCGAGGCCCCGACGTTTGTTTATCTTGAAGTAATCTATTATTTCGACCACGATCAGTCCCTCTGTCAACGGTGAACTTGTTCGCTACTCGAAAATTTCTGGCATGGCCTTCGATACGCTCGTAGGTAAAAAACTAACCCCTCGAAGTCCGCTTATCTATGTCATAGTCATCCTTTGCTTTTTCTTTGTTCTTCTCCCATCATTTGGCCGATGATGTAGAACCGACTTGGTCATCTTCGATCCTTATATTTGACTCGTACCCAGGTTGTTTCAAGCAGGCTCTCCTTCGGCTTTCGGGAAGCGTCTTAACTTCTCGGATTCAATCCTTTGGTGAATGCTTCAGCTGCCCATTCATCTGGGATGACCAGAAGCAATATTCTTTCTTTCTGGAATCGGGTAACAAACTCTCGTAATAATTTCGATTCGCCTTGTGCGATTCTAAATATGTCGGCCTTCCGGGCTTGCACCTTTCTGGCTCCGATGTGAGCTTTAATGAAAGAATCCGCGAGCATCTCAAAAGAATCTATGGAATGCTCGAGCAGTAATGAATACCATGTTAGGGCTCCCCTCGTGAGAGGTTCGCCAAATTTCTTTAGCAACACATATTCAATTTCGTGAGGAGCTAGAATTTCCTTTCACCGTCGTTGTGTAGGTGGTAATATGTTCCTATGGGTCTGAAGTTCCATCATACTTTGGAACTTCAGGCATTTTGAAACGCTTCAGGAGTAGTTCTGGTGCCGCACTTGGCTTCTACAGTAGTTAAACATACTTCTTCGAGTTCGGGCCTTCCAATACTTCTCCTGAAGCGTTTCAAAATGCCTGAAGTTCCAAAGTATGATGGAACTTCTGGCCCTGGGATTTGATCCATACGGGCGTTTACTTCCCTCATGAACCATAAAAGCTCATCTTTGAATGAATCATTCTTGTTGTTAAGACCTGATCTGATCCCCCAGCCCCATTGGAGCCAACTTCACCCCTGGGAGTGTTGTTGGCGACTCGCTGGTCTGCGGGAATAGCGAGAGGAATTGTACTGCGCCTGTTTGCATTATTCGAAGCACCTGATAGAACCTACTACAGTTCCATCATAACTTCATCCTGCCGCGTGAGATGGCCTAGAATGATTGTCTGTTGCTCTTGTGGGATCCTCACAGCATCCGCTAATTGCTCCTCGTTAGCATCATCAGGAGTTGTCTCCCGAACCTGTCGAGGGTACCGTTTGTCATGCACCGGCATGGCATCATTCCCCTCATTGTGGGTGTCACTAATTGAGTCCTCGAAATGAGGCTGATCCCCTCGAATTTCAGGGTTGTGTCCATCATTAACAGTGTTATCTGCCATTTTTTGTGATTTTATCTAAGACAAAATAGTCAAAACACGTTAGTAAAAAAGGCAATGATCAATTTAATTGCACGACTGTCTAGACCCTACGGTGGGCGCCAAACTCTTTGCCCGTAAAATGGTACAGTTGAATTTATACGTGGTTTCTAGACAAGTGAACTAATTTGATCCTAAAATAATATAATAGTAGAAGAAATACTCAATACTTAGCCTTAGAGTGTAGATGAAATAGCAAAGATGGTTATTCTGTGAACACAATTTCCGAATACAGCAATGATGAGATCAAAAAGGAAGAAAGTGAAGTTGTATAAAGCTTTGTATAGAATATAGTATGTGTTCTTGCCAGAAAATTTGTCTGCTTTACAATGGTAATTGAGCTCTATTTTTGTAGCTATGCATAGGGAAAGAGGTCCTAGGATCATGCGCTCCTTTAATGCAAATTATGAGGGTCATTGATGAAGATGTAACGGTGAACATAAATGCCAAATTCTCTTTAACGGACCGTTGCTCTTAATGCCGCAGAATATTCCTTAGTAAATGCTACTAGGCGCAGAGCATTTAATACACCTTTATGAACGTTATCCTTTCTGGTGTCAAGCGGAGTGGTTGCGTTCTGTCCTCAGCCATCCCATCTTGGATTCTACGTGTCATCGTTTTAGTCAGCCACGTGTCATATCATATTTTACCCTATACAATTCCCATGAACTCGGGACTGTTGAAGAGGAACACCTTCTTCACGGTCAGGTGCAGCCGATGGAGGTGATGTAGCAACTGCTGGCGGAAGAGTGGATGAAGATGGAAGTGATGTAGTAGTTGCTGGTGTTGGTGAAGGTGGAGATGAAGCTGATAGAGTTTAAGAATGCAAAGAAGCTGCATCAAATGCAGTGCCGGTTTTTGAATGCTCACCAACCAAAGACGTCAAGGACCCAGTACTCAGCCCTGCAGCATCGGTTACAACAATTGGGGCCCGAAAACAGGAGTTGGCATATTCTACTAAATTAGATTCTCCCCAAAGTGCTGAGACGTCGCCTTCAGTTGGTGTAATTATCTCAACAGGTCGAGCATCCTATTGATATGATGAGGATCGTCGACTTCTATGTAAATAAGCTCCCTCATCACCAGCTTCTTCATCATCATCGATCATCACAGTCTCTATGACCGGCTCGGAAGGAGGACCAGTCATCATCGCCACCGGAGATGACTCGGGGGCAGCAATCTTTTCCCTTTTATTCTTTTCCCTGACTGCGGAGGAACGTCTTCTCGTTGTTTGTTTAACCTCCGACCGGGGACTCCCTAAAGACGTATTTGCACCTAAAATAGGCCCGGAGATACCTATTCGAGTAACTTCCTGAAGAAGCCTCGCTGCGTCAGCAAGATCAGCCAGAACATCCTTATCGGGGACAGCAACAGAGCCCGCAGATAGACTTAATTCCATGAACTAAGTCAGAAGGGTTCAACCAAGTTCTTCATATATAAAAATGGAAGCAAGGTAAATCAAAGTTACCATGATTATTGGCCTTCCCTATTTAAGGGCCAGTTCTTTCCACGAACGAGTTTCGGGTGTTCTGACATATAAGATCTTCTGAACCCATTGGTTCAAACCTTTCACCACCGGTGAGAGCCATCAAGTTGCTGAAACATGCGAAGGGTGAAGAGATGATACGGCCAAAAAAGAATATCTAGTTAGAGGAATATTATACAAAGAACTTACGAGTGCGGTTCCAAGCAACCAGAAAGGATGAAGTTTGTCGGAATGATGTGGTTGGTGGCAACTGCAACGAACTGTTCCATCCACCCAGGGTCATTGTCATCATCCATGCTAGACAACGAAGCATGGTGGCCAAGCTTGCAAAGGTTTATCACTCCCCCGCGAAAGATTCTGGGGGAATAGAGATTCATCACATGAGCTAAGGTTAGTTCCTCTCCAGTTTCTTGGCACAAGCGTCGGAGGCAGGCGATCATCCTCCACACTAAAAGACTTACCTGTGCGAAACATACCTGGTAGCGAAGGCAAAACTCCGCAATCACGGAATCAAGATCTCTGCTCAAAGAAAACGCATCCAAAGTAAAGGGAGACGTAAAAAAGTATGTAAAACCTTCTTTGGGAAGGGTCACTCACTCCGATAGATCAGGAGCGATAATTTCCAACTCATTGCAGCGGTAGTCCTCCTTCACAGCAAGAATACTGGAAGGACAAATGGAAGAAGAGTACCTAATAATAGCCTATGTACGAGGGTTAGACGTAGGAAATTTCTCTTTAAAATCCTTCGAAGTACTAAGCCTTCTTGGGATGATGGAACCTAATGTTGGAGGAACGGAATCTTCAGTTTTGTTCTTATTCTTTGTAGAACCAGCACGTTTAGGTGAAGAAGCCATTGGAAAAGAAGAAGATAAAGAGTTTGTGTTTGAAGAAAATTAGAAAAAGAATGGAAAACAAGGATGCATATCAGAAACTCAAAGGAAAAGAAAGCTGCGTATAATTAAAATTTTTTCGGCTATTCATAGCCATGATTACCTCGATAATTGGAAAACATTGTGCTGAATCATGGGATGACGCGTGTTCGGGGCATTAAATGGAGAGAGACGTGCATCTAATTAACTGTCAGAGACCTTCAGAGGGAATTATAATAATTCCCGCCAAAAAGGTATTTCTACCAACTTTCCGATAACACAAAGTTATGTCACCGAAAAACAGGGGGACTATCTGTATAGGATAAAATATGATATGACACGTGGCTGACTAAAACGATGACACTTGGAATCCATGATGGATGGCTGAGGACCAAACGCAGCCACTCCACTTGTCACCGGAAAGGATAACATTCATAAAGGTGTATTAAATGCTCTGCGCCCGGTAACATTTACTAAGGAATATTCTGCAGCATTAAGAGCGACGATCCGTTACAGAGAATTTGGCATTTATGTTATTCGTTACATCCTCATCAATGACCCTCATAATTGGCATTAAAAGAGGGCATGATCCTAGGACCTTTTTCCCTAGGCATAGCTATAAATAGTGAGCTCAGTTACCATTGTAAAGGACATGCATTTTTTGGCAAGAACATATACTATATTCTATACAACGCTTTATACAACTTCACTTTATTTCTTTCTGATCTTATCATTGCTGTGTTCGAAAACCGTGTTCACGGAATCACCATGTTTGTTATTTCATCTACATTCTAAGGCTATGTATTGTGTATTTCTTCGATTATTATATTATTTCAGTATCAAATTAGTTCACTTATCTAGAATCACGTATAAATTTAACTATACCATTTTACGGGAAAGCAATATATATATATATATATATATATATGTATGTATATATGTATGTATTTGGATTCTATGAGGTAAGTTTCTAACATGATGCCATAGATGGCTCAAAACAACAAAAACTAAGTATAATCTCACAAGGTGGGGTTTGAAGAGCATAGTGTATATGCAAACTTTATGATAGACTTTTTTCGATAGACCCTAGACTCAAGGAAATAATTAAAAAAAAGAATCAACAACAAGATAATAAGAAAAAAAAGAGAACGGAATGACATGTAGTAAGAGAAATCTAACAATAATAGAATACAAGACTAACACTAATATTATTGAAGTGAGAATAAACACTCTCAACTACCTATGGAGAACCACACCCTAAAAGCTAGCTATTGAGGTGGGAGAGCCCAAGGCTATATAAACCCCACATCAACATATTGCAATACCGATTTGAGACTTAAGTCCCATTCCTTGCCATGGACCATAACACCCTAATACTTCTTTGGGCTACCTCTACCTCTCCGCAAGTCCACCAAGGCCAACCTCTTACACTTCCTTAATGGGACATCTGTGCTTCTCCTTTTCACATGTACAAACCATCTAAGCCTCGTTTCTCACACTTGAGGCTACAACTTCAAATCTTAAATGTTGCATTCTTAAATTCTTAACGGGCAGCAGAGAGAGATTTCTGTTTACCCATAAATTAGTACACTTGAATTTATATGTGGTTTCTAGACAAGTAAATTAATTTGATCCTGAAATAATATAATAATCGAAGAGATACATAATACTTAGCCTTAGAATGTAGATGAAATAGAAAAATGGTGATTCCGTGAACACAGTTTCTGAACACAGCAATGATGAGATCAAAAGCAAGAAAGTGAAATTGTATAAAGCTTTATATAGAATATAGTATATGTTCTTGCCAGAAAATTCGTGTCCTTTACAATGGTAACTGAGCTTACTATTTATAGTTAAAGGTTCTAGGATCATGCCCTCCTTTAATGCCAATTACGAGGGTCATTGATGAAAATGTAACGTTGAGCGTAAATGCCAAATTCTTTGTAACGGACCGTCGCTCTTAATGCTGTAGAATATTCCTTAGTAAATGCTACGGGGCACAGAGCATTTAATACACTTTTATGAACTTTATCCGTTCCGGTGACAAGGGCAGTGGCTGCGTTCGGTCCTCGGCCATTCTATCTTGGATCCCACGTGTCCTCCTTTTCGTCAGCTTTATGTCATATCATATTTTACCCTATACAAATAGTCCCCCTGCTTTCCGATGACATAACTTTGTGTTACAGGGAAGTTGGAAGAAACACCCTTTTGGCGGGAATTACTATAATTCCCTCTGAAGGTCTCTGACAGTTGATTAGATGCATGTCTCTTCGCATTTTATGCTCCGAACACGCGTCATCGCATGATTCAACACAGCTTTTACCGATTTATCGAGGTAATCATGGCCATGAATTTAGCCGCCAAAATATTACTTATACACAACTTTCTTTTCCTTTGCGTTTCACAATTGCTTGAGCTTCTGATTTGTATCCTTGTTTTCCATCCTTTTTCTAATTTTCTTTAAACACAACTTAACCTTATTCTTTTCCAATGGCTTCTTCCTCCAAACGTGGTGGTTCTACAAAGAATAAGAATAGAACCGAGGATTCCGTTCCTGCAATAGTGGATTCCATCATCCCAAGAAGGCTTAGTACTTCGAAGGATTTTGAGGAGAAATTTCCTACTTCTAACCCTCGTACATGGGTTTTTAGTAGGTACCCTTCTTCCATTCGTCCTTCCAATATTCCGACTGTAAAGGAGGACTGCCGTTGCAATGAATTGGAAATTATCGCTCCTGATCTATTGGAGCGAGTGACCCTTCCCAAGGAAGGTTTTACATACTTTTTCGTGTATCCCTTTACTTTGGGTGCGTTTTATTTGAGCGGAGCAATGAATTGGAAATTATCGCTCCTGATCTATTGGAGCGAGTGACCCTTCCCAAGGAAGGTTTTACATACTTTTTCACGTATCCCTTTACTTTGGGTGCGTTTTCTTTGAGCGGAGAGCTTGATTCCGTGATTGCAGAGTTTTGTCTTCACTACCAGGTATGTTTGGCATAGGTAAGTCCTTTAGGGTGGAGGACGATCACCTGCCTCCGACACTTGTTCCAAGAAACTGGAGAGGAGCTAAGCTTAGCTCATGTGATGAATCTCTATTCCACCAAAATCTTCCGCGGGGGAATGATAAACCTTTACAAGCGTGTCCACCATGCTTTGTTGTCTAGCATGGATGATGACAATGACCGTGGGTGGATGGAACGGTTCGTTGCAGTGGCCACCAACTGCATCATTCGGACAATGGCTTTATCCTTTCCAATTGCTTGGAACCACACTCGTAAGTTATTTGTATAATATTCCTCTTACTAGATATTCTTCTATGGCCGTATCATCTCTTCACCCTTCGCATGTTTCAGCAATTCAATGGCTCTCACCGGTGGAGGAAGGTTTGAACCGGTGGGTTCTGAAGATTTTGGACGTCACAACGCCCGAAACTCGTTCGTGGAAAGAATTAGCCCTTAAATACGGGTGGAAGGCCAAAAATCATGATAACTCTAATTTATCTTGCTTCCATTTTTGTATATGAAGAACTTGGTTGAACCATTCTGACTTTGTTCATGGAATTAGGTCTACCTACGAGCTCTGTTGCTGTCCCCGAGGAGGACGTTCTAGCTGATCCTACTGATGCAGTGAGGCTGCTTCAGGAAGCACTTACTGTAATAGGTATCTCGGGGCCTGTTTCGGGTACAAATATTTCTTTATGGAGTCCCCGGCTGGAGGATAAACAAACAAAGAGAAGACGTTCCTCTGAGATCGGGGAAAAGAATAAAAGTAAAAATATTGCTGGCCCCGAGTCATCTCCGGTGGCAATGATGACTGGTCCTCCTTCCGGGCCGGTCATAGACACTGTGATGATCGATGATGATGAAGAAGCTGACGAGGGAGCTTCTTTACATAGAAGTCGACGATCCTCATCATCTCAATAGGATGCTCGACCTGTTGAGATAATTACACCAACTGAAGGCAACGTCTCAGCACTTTGGGGAGAATCTGATTAAGTAGAATATGCCAGCTCCAGTTCTCGGGACCCAATTGCTATAACTGGTGCTGCGGGGCTGAGTACTAGGTCCTTGCGAGAGCATTTAACAATCAAGCACTACATTTGATGCAACTTCTTCACATTCTTAAACTTCATCAGCTTCATCTCCACCTTCACCAACACCAGCAACTACTGCATCACTTCCATCTTCATCCACTCTTCCGCCAACAGTTGCTACATCACCTCCATCGGTCGTGCCTGAACTTGAAGAAGGTGTTCCACTTCCACAGTCCCTAGTTCATGGGAATTTTGTGCAAAATTATGATGCCCCTTCTAAAGATCCTTAAAGGAGGAGGAATGTTACTCTTTCGGTCTCTATCGGATGCAACTTGCTATCCCGAGCGGTGGATATTGCTAATTATCTGAAGCCTTTGACTTCAGAAAAAGACTGGGAAAAGATTCGGGCACTCCCAGGAGAGTGCTTGTTGAATAATGCCATGCACAACGCCGCAGCAATACGTTCTTTTCTTCCTCTTCTACTTTAGTATGAATATATTCTAAGTTTTACTTCTTCTTGATTTGTAGGACAACTTTCGTGCTTTTGAGGGCCTTCCAAGGTTGGTTCGTGAGAAGGAAGAACTTACTTCTAAACGGGATCAGCTTTTGGCGGAACGGGACCAGACTGTTTTCCACCTTTCGGAACTGGAAACCAGAGCTACTAAGGCTATTATTTTGCAGGCTCATTTGCAGCAAAGCGAGGAAGAAGTGATAACCCTTAGCTAAGTAATTGGGCCGCTGAGGGTTAAATTTGATGAGGCCAAGGCCAAATGGGCAGAACTCCAGAATGTCGTTCTTGCTGCAGCCGACCGTAAGTCTGCCTTCACTGAAAGAGTGATTAAATTAGAGGCAGCCTTGAACTCCAAACCTGAAGAGCTTGCTGATGTGGAGGTGAAATATGCCCAGCTAGAAGATAAGTACATGAGAACTATTGAGCATAATAGGTTCTTTAGTTCAACTGTCCGCGAGCTTGACGTTAGCCTCAAATCTACTAGATCCACCCAGGAAAAACTTTCTGCCGAGGTTACTCAACTCAAAGAAGAACTTAAGCACCGATCGTCTTCCCTCATTGTTGGAAAAAATTTATGCCAATAGCATGATGAGAAAAACCTTGGAAGAGGCCAAAGCTGGTATCATTGATGTTGATGTCGAAATTGCTAAGACCCGAGAGCTTGAGTTGGCTGCAAAAACTGAACTCTCAGCGTAGTCTGATGCTCCAGGTTCTTCTAATTCTGATCCAAATTTTCGAAAATTGAAGAAGGATTGCAATACAATGAGGCCGAAGACCAAACTGGGGATAGCATTGAGTCATCAGCGAAACCACCTACTCTTCTCGCCAACGCGGATACTTCTCTTCCTCCTGGTCCTGGAGGCACTGCAGTTTAGCTTTTCCTTTCTTTTCTCATTTTGTACTTGTAACGTTTTGGCTCGTTCTTATGAATAAAGACATACATTTTTTTCAAATATCGTTTGAGTCTTACTTTCATTTGAATATCTATGCAAGCTTTTAACTTTTACTTTTGCTCAAGCATTCCGCGCATGTTGTTCAATTTAAGCTTTATTATATGCAGTCTCGGATGCCTTTTTTTTTGAAGCATTTTGGTTCCGAGTATTATCCCTTTTACGTGAGGGTTTTTATGAGTTTTTGCGCAAGTTTCCCTTTTACGTGAGAGTTTCTATGAATATTTGCGCAAGTTTCCCTTTTACGTGAGGGTTTCTATGAATATTTGCGTAATTTTGCTTTTTGTGTCCTTTTCATATGCGACTTCAGGTGTATTTTTCCCTAATGGCATTTTGGATTTCGGGCATTGATTCTTCTGAAACCAACCCTTTAACGTGAGGGTTTTTATAAGAGAGGGCCCTCTTATGTTTACGGTGCTCTTGAATAAGACGTCTCATGTTCATTACGACACTAATATTTGAAGTACTTGTTTAACTTTCAAATGACAAAATCAGCTAATCGCTCAGACAAGAAACAAGATAAAAGCAAAAGGATTTCATTTTATTCCTTCTATTTTCAGAAACTACATAACCATTTTGCTATGCAGAAAAGAAATTGCCATTACTTGTGGCTCTCTCGTACAACTTGTTTCTACGGGGCTGGCTGCGCAGTCCCTGGTCCCAATGATGCATTATGTTTCCAGATTTTTGTTCCCGGTTGACGTGGCAGTCACTGTTGTTGTATCCTCATATCGTTCCCCCCCCCTCCCAAGTGTTTGAATGCGACGAATGCGAATTGAAACAGTGAAAATCTTGTATCTTCGGAGGTCTCACCAATGAATTGCTAGGTAATCCTTCAGTCGGAAACATATCTTATTTCCCCTTAGGAATCCATGCAAAATATTACGTAACAGTCCTCTGGCGGGTTGTGCCCGTGGACGGTCGGGTAACCTCTATTCGGTAGCAAACATTACTTCCCGGTGGGAATTTGCTATCGAACCAAAGATTACCTAATCGTCCCTGAGTGGAAGCTTGTTCGTTTGCCTTGTTATCGAAGGTCTTATAGCTGCTGTCTTCATAGTATGCTTTCTACCACTGCTTCGTTAAAAACCTTGCCAGAATAATCCAATTGGGATAAAAACTGAACGAAGGAAAAAAGAGTGCAACACATACTTTCTGTTTGAGTGTTGTTCATCAGCAATAATATCTTTTGAGGTGTGCCACGTTCCAGTTTCTGGGAAACTTGTCCCCTTTCTGGTTCTCCAACTCATATGAACGTTTCCCAGTGACAGATGAAATCCGATAAGGACCTTCCCGCATTGGACCTAACTTTCACGTGTTGAGCTCCCGGGTATTTTTGTGTTACTTTCCTTAGAACCAAGTCTCCTACTTTGAAAAAATGGAAGTTGGCTATCCGATTGTAATATCGCTCCATCCTTTGCTTTTGAGCTGCCATTCTTACATGTGCCAAGTCCCTGCATCCCTCAAGCAGTTCTAAGTTAATTAGCATTGCTTCGTCGTTCGATTCTTTGTTTGTCTGAGAATATCTCAAAGTGGGTCCGCTCACTTCAACCGAGATTAGGGCTTCAGAAACGTACACGAGGGAAAAAGGAGTTTTTCCTATACTTGATTTGGCCATGTTCGGTAGGCCCATAAAACTCCAGGCAACTCTTTGGGCCATTTGCCTTTCGCTGCTTCCAATCGTTTCTTGAGGTTTTGAATGATCACTTTGTTTGTCGACTCCGCTTGACCGTTTTCGCTTAGATGATAAGGCGAAGATGTGATTCTCTTTATTTTCATGTCTTCAAGGAACTTTGTAACTTTTGCACTGATAAATTGTGGCACATTGTTGCATGCTATCTCTTTTGGTATTCTGAACCTGCAAATTATATTTTCCCACAGGAAATTGACCACTTCGTGTTCTTCGATCTTTTCATAAGAACCTGCTTTCAGCCATTTAGAAAAATAATCAGTCAAAATTAAAAGCAATCTTACTTTTTCGGGAGCGGGCGGAAGCGGTCCGACGATGTCCATCACCCATTTCATGAACGACCATGGGGACAAAACCGAATGTAAGGGTTCTGCCGGTTGATGTACTAGTGATGCGTAGGGTTGGCGCATATCACATTTTCATACAAAATCTTTGGCATCTTGTTCCATGCGAGGCTAGTAATATCCTGCCCCTACCAATTTTAGCACCAAAGACTTTGCGCCTGAGTGATTGCCGCATATCCCTTCGTGGATTTCTCTCATGACATAGTCAGCTTCTAACTCTACTAAACACCGGGTCAGGGGGCCTTGGAAAGATTTTCTATACAATTGGCCTTTCCTGAAGCCCTAACATGCAGGGTGCGTAACGTGCGTGATGCTTTGGGATCATCAGGCAACTTTCCGTGCTCGAGGTAGTTGATTATTTCGTTCCTCCGATCCCAGACCAGACTAGCCGAATTCACCTCGTAGTAACCATCCGTATCAAGGACTGAGCTCATCAGTTGTACCACCGTTCTGGACTCCGATCCTTTTTTTTTTCCATCGATGAACCTAATTTTGCTAATGCATTCGCTTCTGCATTATCCTCTATCAAAGGATATAAGTTATTGACCACTCACGGAATCGTGCCAAAAGAACTGGACCTTTACCACGTATTGTTACATATATTCTTCTTTGGCATTAAAGATCCCATAAACCTGATTTACCACCAGCTGTGAGTCGCATTTGATTTCTATAACCTCAGAATCAAGTCCCCGGGCCAATTCGAGCCCTACAATCAAAGCTTCATACTCTCCTTCATTGTTAGTTAAAGGGATCGTGCTGAAGGCTTGCCATAAGGTTTCCCTCGAAGGCGTGATTAAAACTATTCCGAGCCCAGACCCTTTTACGTTCGAGGCTCCATCAGTTAGTAAGGTCCAAACCCCTGATGTCGATTCTGACACCATTATTGCCTTCTTGGTTTGCAGAAGCAGCAGTCCCGGACTAAAATCGGCCACGAAGTCAGCCAAGACTTGTGACATAATTGCAGTCCTCGGTTTATATTCTATGTCAAATTCACTCATTTCGACAGCCCATTTGGCCAATCTGCCCAAGAGCTCGGGTTTATGAAGGATGTTCCGCAAAGGGAAAGTACTCACCACAGCTATTGGGTGGCATTAAAAATTGGGCCTCAGCTTCCGAGAGGCATCTACGAGAGCTAAGGTCAATTTTTCCAAATGTGGGTAGCGATTTTTTGCTCCCGTTAAAGTTATGCTAACGTAACTAATAAGGAACTGCGTACCTTCGTCCTCCCGAACTAAACCGCACTTACCATAACTTCTGAAACCGCGAGGTAGACTAGAAATGTTTTGTCTTCTTTTGGTTTCAAGAGCAATGGAGGGCTCGATAAGTACTTCTTCAGGTCCCTCAAAGCCTGCTAGCTCTCTGACGTCCATTCGAAATTGTTCTTCTTTTTGAGCAATATAAAGAAGCGATGACACTTTTCCGACGACCGAGAAATGAACCTGCTCAAAGCTGCTAACCTTCCTGTGAGTCTTTGGACTTCCTTCATGTTTGATAATTGATCCGGGAGATTGTCTATGGCCTTGATTTTATTGGGGTTTATTTCAATTCCCCTTTGTGAGACCAGAAACCCCAAGAACTTACCGGAGCTAACCCCGAACGCGCACTTTTTAGGGTTAAGTTTCATGTTATGATTCCTCAGGATATTGAATGTTTCTTGCAAATGCTTAAGGTGGTCACCTACATTCAAAGACTTAATAAGCATATCGTCTATATAAACTTCCATGGTCTTTCTTATTTGCTTTTCAAACATCTTATTTATGCGCAGTTGATAAGTGGCTCCAGCATTTTTATACCAGAAGGGCATTACATTGTAACAATATGTACCGAAATTTGTTATGAACAAAGTCTTTTCCCGATCTTCCGGGTTCATCTTAATTTGGTTGTACCCGAAATAAGCATCAAGAAAATTCATTAACTCGTGTTTGGCCGTGGCATCAATCATTTGATCGATATTTGGCAGTAGAAATAAATCTTTTGGGCACTCCTTATTAAGTTCTTTATAGTCTACACACATACGAAATTTATTGCTCTTATTAGGGACTATTACTACATTGGCTAGCCAGTCTGGATATCTTACCTCTTTGACCGAACTGATTTTAAGCAAGTGAGAGGTGTTACCTTTTCTTTGATGAATTTATTTCTGGCCTCGGCAATAGGGCTCTTCTTCTGTTGTACACGTGGTATGTTGGGATCACAAACTCAACTTGCGCACGGCTATTTCCGTCGGAATAACTATCATATCCTCGTGCGACCATACAAAAAAATCAGCATTAATTTTAAGAAATTCAATAAAACCATACCTGAACTCGGGATGCAGTCCTATCCCCAAGTGAAATTTTCTTTCTAAGAATTCTTCGAACAATGCCACTTGCTCTAGTTCCTCTGCAGTGGATTTTGTTGCTT
The DNA here is from genome assembly GCA_002018475.1 of Nicotiana obtusifolia. NCBI lineage: Eukaryota > Viridiplantae > Streptophyta > Magnoliopsida > Solanales > Solanaceae > Nicotiana > Nicotiana obtusifolia. Next base: position 36,845 of record MCJB01020494.1, read on the forward strand.
CCGTCTCTTCCGGGACTTGGAAATATCTCGACACCTGATACTGTTCTAACGACTCTGCGCCTGGAATAACCTCTTCTAACTCAAAAGTAGGAGCCGGTTCTTGTAATTGCTATGCCGCGTGCTCCTTCCCTTTGCTACTGGAAACTGAGATTGCATTCATCTCCCTCACTGCCGGTTGGTCACCTCTTATCTGCTTGATTCCTTCGAGCGTAGAAAACTTCAGCAATCGGTGATACGTTGAAGGTAAAACTTTCATCTCATGTAGTCGTGGCCTTCCCAATATGATGTTGTATCCCATATCACCATCCATTACTTCGAAGAGAGTTGTTTTCGTTACTCCTTCGGCGTTCGTGAGCAGCAAGACCTCTCCCCGGGTCATCACGCTCGCAAGGTTGAATCCAGCATGGAGTTTAGTTGCTGGAATAATGTTTCCGGTGAGTTTAGCTTGTTCCAATACTCTCTATTGTATGATATTAGCCGAACTTCCTGGATCCACTAGAACACGCTTAATTTTAAAATCTAACTCGTTTAAAGAGATTACTAGTGCGTCATTGTGTGGTAACAACAATCCGTCTGCGTTTTTCTCCGTAAAAGTGATATCGTCCTCCCGGAGTCTTTTAATATGAGTTATCGATACTTTAGTCTTCTTTGCAGCCGAAAAGGTGACCCCGTTAATTTTGTTCCCCCCTCCCCCCCCCCCCCCAAAGATCATGTTGATCGTCTGGTATGGGGCTTCTTCTCCTGCTTTCGAAGATTCTGCGTTGTCTCTGTTGCCACCATAATTGTTCTTAGCTCGATCATTCAAGAAATCTCGGAGATGACCATTCTTCAATAGCGTTGCTACCTCCTCCCTAAGATGTCGGCAGTCCCCTGTCTGATGATCGTTCACCCCTTGGTATTCGCACCATAAATTGGGAACCCTCTGATTGGAATCGGACCTCATAGGTCTCGCGAATCGTTCTTCTTTAATGTTCCTCATGGCTGACACTAGTCCAACTACACTAACGTATAAGTTATATTCTGACAACCTGGGGTAAGAAAGATCTCGAGGCCCCGACGTTTGTTTATCTTGAAGTGATCTATTGTTTCGACCACGATCAGTCCCTCCGTCAACGGTGAACTTGTTTGCTGCTCGGAAATTTCTATCATGGCCTCCGGTACCGACCCCTTGAAGTCCGCCTAGCCGTGTTGTAGTCGTCCTTTGATTTTTCTCTGTTCTTCTCCCATCCTTTGGCCAATGATGTAGAGCCAACCTGGTCATCTTTGATCCTTATATTTGACTCGTACCGGTTGTGAATCTGCCCAGGTTGTTGCTTGATACTCAAGCAGGCTCTCCTTCAGCTTCCAGGAAGTGTCTGAACTTCTCGGATCAATCCTTTGGTGAATGCTTCAGCTGCCCATTTATCCGGGTTGGCGGGAAGCAACATTCTTTCTTTCTAGAATTGGATAACAAACTCCCGTAACAATTTAGATTCTCCTTGTGCGATTTTGAATATGTCAGCCTTTCGGGCTTGTTCCTTTATGGCCCTGGCATGAGCTTTAATGAAAGAATCCGCGACCATCTCAAAGAAATCTATGGAATGCTCGGGAAATAATGAATACCACGTTAGGGCTCCCCTCGTGAGAGTTTCGCCGAATTTCTTTAGCAAAACAGATTCAATTTCTTGAGAAGCTAGATCATTTCCTTTCACCGCCTATGTGTAGGTGGTAATATGTTCTTGTGGGTCTGAAGCTCCATCATACTTTGGAACTTCATGCATTTTGAAACGCTCTAGGATTTGTTCTAGTGCCACACTTGGCTTGTACGGTAATTGAACATACTTCTTCGAGTTCGGGCCTTTCAATACTAGTGGTGCGCCCGAGATTTGATCCATGCGGGGGTTTACTTCCCTCATGAATCGTAAAAGCTCATCTTTGAATGAATCGTTCTCGTTGTTAAGACCTGATCTGCTTCCCCCAGCCCTATCGGAGTCAACTTCACCCCTGTGAGTGTTGTTATCGACTTTCTGCGTTGTTTGGTTTGTGGGAACAGCAGGGGGAAGTGATCACGTCTGTTTGCATTATTCGAAGCACCTGCTAGCGCCTGCTTTAGTTTCATCATAACCTGATCCTACCGCGTGAGATGGCCTAGAATGATAACAGCTCTTGCAGGATCCTCACAGCATCCGCTACTTGCTCCTCGTCAGCATCATTCGGAGTTATCTCCCTAATCTGTTGAGGGCACCGTTGTCGTGCACCAGCATGGTGTCATTTCCCTCATTGCAGGTGTCACTGATTGAGTCCTCGAAATGAGGTTGATCCGTCGAATTTCAGGGTTGTGTGCATCATTAAGAGTGTTATCTGCCATTTTTTGCGATTTTTTCTAAGACAAAATAGTCAAAACATATTAGTATAAAAGGCAAGGATCGATTTAATTGCATGGTTGTCTAGGCCCCACGGTGGGTGCTAAACTGTTTACTCGTAAAACGATACAGTTGAATTTATACGTGGTTTCTAGAAAAGTGAATTAATTTGATCATGAAATAATATAATAATCAAAGAGATACACAATACTTAGCCTTAGAATATAGATGAAATAGCAAAGATGGTGATTCCATGAACACGATTTCCGAAAGCTTTGTATAAAATATAGTATATGTTCTTGCCAGAAAATTTGTGTCCTTTACATTGGTAACTGAGCTTACTATTTATAGCTATGCCTAAGGAAAAAGGTCGTAGGATCATGCCCTCCTTTAATGTCAATTATGAGGGTCATTGATGAAGATATAATGTTGAGTGTAAATGCTAAATTATTTGTAACGGATCGTTGCTCTTAATGCTGTAGTATATTCCTTATTAAATGTTATCGGACGGAGAGTATTTAATACACTTTTATGAACATAATCCGTTCCGGTGACAAGCGCAGTGGCTGCGTTCGATCCTTAGCCATTAGGATTCCACGTGTCCTCCTTTTAATCAGTCACGTGTCATATTATATTTTACCCTATACAATTTCACCTCAAATTAAAATGATTTCTCATCTACTTTTAAATACATCTAATTTATATTAGAACTTAATCAAGGAATCAATTGACTGTAGAACATAAATAACAATTGAATCACTTTATTAGAATATATATGTGATCCTGTTGTGTTTGTAATGTGTTGGGGGGTAAAGAGGTTGAAGTAGTTAGTAAATTGTTCGGCTGTTTTAGTGGGCGTTTCGACATAAGAAATGTAAAATTTCGAAAAAAGTACGAAAAAATTTTAAGTGAAAATGGTATTTAAAAATTAGAGTTGTATTTGGACATGAATATTATTCTGGGTTGTTTTTGAATTTTGTGAGCGATCTGAGTGAAAAATTTAAAAAAATAACTTTTGGAGTTTTTTAAATTTTCAAAAAAATTCTAAAATTTATCTTCAAGTGAAAATTATAAATTTTATAATCAAACACTGATTTCAAAAAGAGTGAAAATTTTTCGGAAAAAAATAAAAATTATCATGGCCAAACAGGCTCTTAATATCTTACCACAAAGGTATAGGCCCCGACCCGAATAAGCAGTGCACCCTGTTTCAGAAAAAGACTGGGAAAATCCAACATGTGTCCATTCATTCAATAATGTGTTATCATCTTTAGTTTTCTCTTTCTTTTTTTGTTCCTTTCTCGTCTCAATGGATTAAAGAAACAATCAAGATGTTGTTGAAAAAATATCTCTCTAACCAAAAGCGATTTCCGGCCACCCCCAATTATTGACCAATGACGCCTCCTTCTATAACCAAAGCACCTATCCATGGAAGCATCGGAAATAGAACTCACCGATCAAAAATTGGACCAACTAAATTGCAGCACTGACAAACCAAAATAAGGAGACTCTCCGAGCATACCAACTGCACTATGGCTATTTGTAAGTTAACGTGACTCTCTTACACCACCACTAACTACACTGCCTACCAATTTTGTAAACAAGTTCTTAACCAAGCTATGTCTAGCTGATGAGCTGGATAACTCCAGCCTCCATCCTCACTTCATCCCCATCACCAACCAAGATAGAGAACATCTCTACCAGCCTTGGCATCAAATAGTAATTATAAAATTCCTTGACAAGAAAGTAGTCTATAATTTTATCAAAACCAAACTACAACTACTATGGCAAATATCTGAACCTCTACACCTTATAGACTTAGGTTATGAGTACTACCTTATTAAACTAACTGATCAAACCAATTACCAGAAAATTCTTCATCAGGGATCTTGGTTTATTGGATCACAATACTTAACCGTCAGACAATGGAAACCTAAATTTAATCCGGTCTTAGCACACACTAACTATTTTACAATTTGGCTTAGACTTCAAGAGCTACCAACTGAATACTATGACGCCTCCATACTGAATAAAATAGCATCGTTAATTGGACAACTCCTGAAAGTAGATACTTGCACAGTGCATGCTACTAGAGGACGTTATGCTAGACTTTACATATTTGCACCATTAGAGGTACCTTTACCCACTGCGCTTATGATAGGAACTCACCTCTAACAAATTCATTACGAAGATAATTATTCTCTCTGCACTAATTGTGGCTGCCTTGGCCACTCTCCACAATCTTGTACCAAGAAACCCACACACGACTAAATCCACGACACTTACAGATCCAAAATCACTAAGCACTACCACCCCCGACCCTTGGAAAACAGTAACCTACATAAAACCTACACGCAAACCACTAAACCGCCAAACCCAAAACCAGACCACTACGCCCACTGTCCCAAAACCTACAACCCACCAAAACAATAGTAATCATACTACTGCCACTACTTCCATCATTCCTTTACACAATCGATTTTCCATCCCTAGTACCTATGCTACCTCTGACACCATAGCAGAGCCACAATATGAGGAGCCCACAACCATCTTAGAGCAAATCCTTTCTTCAACCCATCATACCCCAATGGCTCCACCTTCTAAAACCCAAATAATACTGCCTCTCCTACCCCTAACCCCTCATCTTCCAACACACTTCCATTACTATTTACTGTTGGCCCAATACACGAAACTACTTTGCCTACTCACCTTTTAAAAAAAATATATTTAAAAGCATCCAATGGCTACTAAGAACAATCATAACATTACTCACCCCCGTGCTCCTCTCCCACGAGGTAATCATACCACACAACCTAATCATCACACCTTCAACACCATCGTCAATGACCTCATCCCTACAACAATAGACATGCCACCTTCTACCATAAACACAAACTTGTCATCATCTTCGACCTCTACAATTCAACACCTCAACAGCCCTACTCCATCTCAACTCTCTACCACTTCTTCTACCCTATCACAGACCCCAACACCTCTCTCCCATACACTCAACCTCACACACAAACCCCATGCATATTTCTACACTGACCATGCAACACCGCAAGGAACTTTTTGTATCTTCCATAAGTACCCAAATTACAGACTCTAATTTTCATGATGATGATTGGCTTGTTGTTGCCAAATCTCTCCACCAATCGACGATTACCCCTATTACTACATCCCATTCTATAAATTTACTACCATCAACACAGATAACTACAAAACAGATACGCATAATCCATCAACACAGACAACTACAAACACAGATACGCATAATTCCTCTCCAACTTCAACCACTCACCAAATATTTCAACATGTACCACACACGCACTCAAAGACACCATCGCAATTCCCACCCCTCTCGTCGCTACATCAACAACATACATATCAATCACTACCTCCTCCCACCCCAACCCCATGCATGCCATTGCCACTACCCTATCAACCACCATCACTATCAATAATTGCCTTTCCTCGTCCTCCACTTCCACCACCAACACCCTTCTTTCTACGGAATCTGCCCCACATGCGGGGGCAAGTCAACTCACTGCTGGAAAACAATGACAACTTGGCAATGATAATCTAGGAATCCTATCCCCACTGCAACACGAAACTGCCATGAACCTCATCTACCAACAGGAAATAGCAGCCCTGGAGCTCCACAACCAATTCACACGGGTTCTACAATGGTCTCAACATCTGGAATATCAAAACCCCCAGCGGAACTTACCCCCACTTCCACCTTACTCTCCATGGTCTGCAACTATATATAAGTCAATAACAACTAGGAATACCTTCCCAATCACCACCAGCTCAACAAACTCCAATACCACCTCCGCCTCCACCCTCACCACCTTTGATAGAAATAGCACAACCTCAGGAGGCAGAAGAAGATCACGCGACGCCAAAGACTTTCATGGAATCCATGACACCCCACATCCTACTGATGATCACCATGTAGGAAAATTCAGAAAGAAAAGTGCTTGTCTTTATTCCGCCAACTTTGGAGAAAATCTTTTTGAATATTCGCCTAAACCCCTTCTCCTCACTGGAGCAATATGTGATTCTTATGATACCGACGTTGAACGACAATATCATACCAACGACACTCTACAACCCACATCATCTGTTGATGCACCTGGAACTGGCTCTGACCCCAGGAGGGGGTCCCCAACAAAACAATAATCTTATAAAGATCATGCTTTGAAATTGTAGAGGAGCTAATAGCTCTAACTTTCGTCACAACTTACATTTCCTACTCAACTTGAATGATCCTTCCATCTTATGCCTCAAGGAAACAAAAATGGAGGATCACACCTCCCTTCTCCAAGAATTTAACTACACTGATCTTATTCAAGTAGCAGCTAGAGGTTGCTCAGGAGGTATAGTGCTGCTGTGGCGAGCCAATGAGCTTCGTGTGGATCCTGTTGCAGTCACTAGCCAAGAAATACACGCAATTATTCAGGTAAGTAGCTCGACCTCACCTTGGTTAATATCATTAGTTTATGCAAGTATTACATAAGAATCGACAATTACTATGGAATAACCTAAAATAATTCAATATGTATAAGGCCTGGTTATTATGTGGTGACTTTAATGAAATCTGCTCTTCATCCGATAAATTTGGTGGCAACCCTATAAATCATCATCGCTCCTCAAATTTCAATAACTGCCTACATAATCTAAATGTACTTGACTTGGGTTTCACTGGCACATATTTTACTTGGACTAATACACCTAGAAACATTAACAAGTCTACAGCTGCCAAAAAATAAATTCTTGAGCATCTAGATAAATATTTTGGCAATGATCAATGATTACTTCTGTTTGAGGATGCAACTGTCCAACACCTCCCACGCACTCATTCAGATCACTGCCCTCTACTTTTAAATTCAAGCATACCCTACTCCAAACAAAACCCTTCGTTCAAATTTGATACCATGTGGTTACAACATCTCGATTTTTTAAATGTTGTAATTCATAATTGGCTTCATAACAATGATTATCTGGATGCGGCCATAAAATTTAAAGACCATGCTTCCAATTGGAACATCCATACGTTTGGAAATATTTTCTACAAAAAGAAAATCCTTCTCATCGGCCTAGGTGGTCTTCAAAGCATGTACCCCAACAAAAAAAATAGTTTCCATTATAATCTTGAAAATAGGCTTATCATTGACTTTAACACGATCCTTAAACTAGAGGAAGACTTCTAGAGACTTAAATCACGCATTCAATGGCTTAATGATGGTGACACCAACACCAAAATTTTTTACCTAACAACAATTCAATGACGTAGGCGTAACCGTATCCTGGGGCTCAAAGATTCAACTGGTAACTGGATATTTGATCTACCCCAATTGCACCACATAATCTATAACCACTTCACAAACTTATACACCACAACTACTCAATCTAGTAATAAGAATATTCCTACTCCATACCCTCTGAATGTTCTATCCAATGATGACCATCTAACACTCACAAGGCCTTTAACTACCGCTGAAATATATACAGTCGTCAAATCTTTCCAACCCCTCAAAGCACCTGGGCCGCATGGCTTACACCCTATTTCTTTCCAAAAATTTTGGAATGAACCTAAGTCAGCTGTCATAGAAACTTGTATGACAACTTTTAACCACCTTGATATTCACCCCAAAATTAATAAAACATATGTTTCTCTAATTCCTAAAGTAAATAGCCTTGAACACATCTCCCAATATCAACTTATCAAAATTATAGTTAATTGCGTCCGCCCTTTTTTACAAAAAATCATGCACCCCGCCTAGTGTAGCTTTTTACCTAGTAGGCGCGCAATCGACAACACAATCCTTGTTCAAAAGGCAATTCATACTTTTCGCCATCAAAAGGGGAAAACGGGCAATATGATTTTAAAAATCGAACTAGAAAATCCTTTATACACTTCTCCCTTAATAACTTAAAAACTTCCCCAGCCTCTAATTAAACTCATCATGTCTTGTGTTACCATATTCTCCATTTCAATATTGGTTACGGTAACCCCACCCCCCCC